>CAKNXH010000069.1:1051093-1075598 GCA_932178445.1 Andricus quercusramuli | reverse complement strand
TACAAAATTCATAAGTAACTGAAAAGTAACGACTGTTACTTGTTCCTTATGTGTTCGTTACCAACACCGCTTCGAAGCTGATCGCTGATCAATCTCTCTAGCAATCACCCCAGGCGAAGATCTTCTCAAAGTCGTCATGTGTCATAGATCACACAAGAATACGCAAACTGACTGATAATCCCATACTAAGATTATTTATTATTGTAAATTATTTTTATGTAAACTTGGGCTTTTATAAATTGAGGTAGACATGAATTTTTTATTCAGAAAAGGAACTACAAGTTTAAAGAAGTACATCGATACCTCATTTTTGATATTTTAGCTTGGTCTAAAAATGACACGAATATGGTGTTGGAACATGGAGGATAAATACACGTTCGATATGACCCGACAAAGCGTTGCGATCAAGGTTTGTTACCGGTTTCAAAGAAGCGTGAAACCTTATGATGGGTAAGGTGTGACAAGGGCCTAAGGAATTGACTTTCCTACAGGATCCCCATTAGGTAGTGTTGTGTTTCGTCTGCATATTATTGACAGGGCAAGGATGGGAGCATTCATCCGTGTTTTCTGCCACTTCAGCGCCTTCATCATCTTCAATACGCCTCTCTGCATTACAATTATCATTCATCGAATTTGCTCAAATCCAGGATGCAGGAAAATAAAAAAAATTGTATTTCAGATTGTATTTCAGCTACTGCGTTTTTTCTCCAGGAGAATTCAAGTTTGAATCTATTAATTCCAAATTGCTGACTCAGAGGGAAGGGGCTGTCCATAAACTATGTTACTACTTGGGGGGGGGGGGGAGTCAAGCAAAAACCTACGATTGGT
This sequence comes from Andricus quercusramuli, assembly GCA_932178445.1. Classification (NCBI taxonomy): domain Eukaryota; kingdom Metazoa; phylum Arthropoda; class Insecta; order Hymenoptera; family Cynipidae; genus Andricus; species Andricus quercusramuli. The sequence goes on along the minus strand of CAKNXH010000069.1, from coordinate 1,074,770 downwards.
AACAGGAATTTTAACAAAGTTTGCGACTTTTGCGAAAGATAGCCCTGAAACAAAACAGTTCAATAATAACCTCATAAGTTTCAAAATAGCTTTGATATTTCAGATTTCGTACAATTTCCTTTTTTTTTATCAGAATTCTGCTTTTCCCTGTTTTCAAGAGACTTCCCATTTTTCACATCTTTCTCGTTTTTGCGCTGAGATGCGAACTGAATTAATAAAACCCAATAAGGCAATCCAACCATTTTCGGTTCAAATTTAATTTTTTATTGCTTAAAAGTCTACTGTTATATTTTTGGTTTCGAGTTCATCTCGTTTGGTCAAAACTCTCACTATTTGGTTTGAAATTGATCTTTCTTAGTTGAAAATTCAACTGTATGGTTGAAAATTCATGTATTTTGCTAAATATTCTTTTTTTGGTAAAAAAATGTATCTTTGTGGCTGAAAAGTCACCTTTTTGGTTAAAAGTTTAACTATATTGTTGACAATTCGATTTTTGTCGTTGTTAAGAACAAATTTTCGTAACTTAACATATGGATAAAAATGCAACTGGTTTAAAATTAATCTGTTTTGGATGAGTATTCAACTATTTTATTTGAAATTCATCTCTTTTGCTTGGATTTTAAATTATTAGGTCATTATTGCAAGAGTTTCGTTGAAAATTATTTCTTTTTTCGCTGAAATTTCATCTTTCTCGGATGAAAATTAATCTCTCTTAGTTTAAAATCTTCTTCGGTCAAAATTTCAATCATTTTATTGGAAATGAAATAAATTTCTATCAGATATCTTAGGAATTTCAGGCGTTTGATATTGACTTCAATATGCTTTCTGCATTAATTTTATTTAAAAAAAAATGTATTCTTCTATAATTCTTCTAGCTTCGTAAAAAAAATTACCTTATCCTCCCTGTTTTGAGAGAATTTTGGGCTGTAAGGCCTGATATTTCAATATTTTTCCTGATTCTTCTATGATTACCGAAGCCTATAGTTCACTACATGATATGAATTATTGTCAAGGTGAATGAATTACCTAATGAACGGCCCCTTAGTTTAATTAATTCCAAAGGTACTGACTCACCTGAGTGGATTTTCAATGAGAACGAGTAAGTGAAGATGCTAAAGTGCATTGTCATTTAATCGCAATTTCAGACAAAGTATTTGTGGAAGGAAAAGGAAGTGAATCACAATATTGCACAGCCATCGCCTTTCGAATCAAGACATATCACATGACAAATCTCGAAGGAAAGGAATCCTTCACTGCAATGATGCACACGTAATACATTGATTCACGCCTATAAATTTCCTTCGTTTTACAACTAGAAGCGGGTGCGTCCATTAGTCACGATTTTTTTTTATAGCGGAAGGTGGTAGCCAAGGTTCTTACTAATCATCCTTAAAGATGATTCAAGTTTTCAGAGCTATTGGTAACCTCCTTTGCGATAATCATATCGACGTGTCCAGATGAGAAGGTACCATCTGGGAGAAACCAAATAAGAAAGTGCTAATTCGTGGAGAAAATTGAAAAGGTGCTACAGAGTTGAGGATGCTGATGTCCCCATCATAATTGAGATGGGATTTTGAAGCTTCGGGAGTTCGTCATGCGAGTTTTCATTTTGTCTCCACGAATTAGCACCTTCTCATCCGGTTTCTCCGAGATGGAACCTTTTCATTTGAACACGTTGATAGATTATTCCGGCAATATAATTCAATCATACAAAAATAGCTTAAAAAAAGTCTCTTCGTGTATTACTTCAAATAGAATGTCCGTAAATTTCTAAAGATACATCTTTTGTGGGACAGCAACCTTAAGACCATGTGCATGAATATTTAGGATCTCTTGATCTCGCTGAAACAAGAAGAACGTCAGGAGTATGCAAAGATATTCTCCATATGTATCAGGCATATAACGGTACCGTGCTGCTGACATTTCAGTGCATTAAAGCCCACGGATTTAACAAGACTTCAATATTGAAGTAATGCAAGGGAAATTTTCATACTTCTATTTAAGAACTTAACTCAATTTATTTCATATTGAAAGCTGAATCTATTCATATTGCAGGAAGATACCACTTAAATTTTTAAAAACCCTGTTCCATTCTTGTTCCGCTGAACTATTCTGTCCATGCCTGATTCCTTCTTCCATCAACCTCTTTTCCAGTGTACATTTGTTCATACATTTCCATGTATTCTCTTATATTTTCAGAAATGTCACTCATTGTCTTCATGATTCATACCGGCTGAGCTAGTTATTTTTTCCTCTCTAAATTTTTATTCTTTCATGGCAGGTATGATGTAGAAGAATAAAAAAATTGTAATATAAGCTTTTTCAGGTTCTAGGCAAGTCACCTGACTTGGGTTTGTTTGTCATTTACTCTGTGAGACTGGATTGAGTAATTAGTTGCTAGCTCCATCCCGGAGAAATCCTGAAGTGATACCAGTTGTGCCACGAACCATGTGTCACCGGTTTTGAGCAAACGGAACATCCTTCCAAGAAAACCAGAAATTCCAGTCGACAGGGCGTTTCCTTTTCCCATTTCACACGACCTGCAGAATGTGGCGTCCTCGTTAATTCGGCCAAGAATCTAGTCATTTGGAACGTTCAAAATAATGTCAATAGTAGTGTTCATTTTGAAATATAGTAGCAGAATAGTTTTATACAAATGTGATTAATATTAAATCGCGGTGTCAACTATTTTTCAAATCTACTGTACAATATGTCTCTCATCAAATAAAGTGAAATCCTTTTGCATCTTTCGAAATACCCTAAAAGTTTTGAAAACCGTTATATTCTTTGAAATCTGCTGTGATTCGCTGAAAACGTCTGAAAAACTCATAAATCTTTTAAAATCGCTTGGAATCTTCAAAATCACGTTAAATCCGTAAAAATTCCTGGAAATCTTCTGATTTTATTTAATATCCTATGTATCCTTCAAATAAGGTGAAATCGCCTGAAATCCCTGAAATCCGTGGAAATCCTCAGAAATCCAACGAAATCCCTTCCATATTCATTTAATTTATTCGATAAAGTTATCTAGAAACCTGCTGAAATCTCTTAAAATCATTTAAATATCATTGATATCTTGAATATATTTTCAAACCCCCTTCGAAATTTTCTGAAATCTGGAAATTATTCGCTTTGGAACATTTTCGACTTAAAAATGTAATACTATTGAACAAATTTATTCATCGCAGTAACTGTTGTCGTTAAAAGAAGAGAAAAGACGATCGTTTTTACAAAAATTCTACGAAATTCTTTGAAACCCTTCAAAAATGTTTAAATCCTTTCAAAATGTATGGAAACGAATTCAAAAATATGCAAAAATTCATTGAATATAGTGACCCTGAAATAAGTATATTTGAAATGTTTGAAAATTTAAAATGTCATGAAATCTCTCAAACCCTACAAAGTGCCTCACTTCTTGTAAATGAATTCATTAAAATCCACTAAAATATGAGGACATCCCGTGAACATCTATTAAATCTAATGATATTTCCTGAAATCGTAGAAAAATGATAAAAATATGTTGAGCGCATTGAGAATCCGATCTTCAGAAATGCTAGAAAATTAATTTGAATCGCATGAAAATTTGTTTAAATTCCTTAAAAACATTAAATTCCTTCAAAAAACTTGACATTTTTTAATTTGCTTGAAAATGCCTTGAAATCTATTAAAATATTCTGAATAATATCAAATTCTAAAATTCTATTCTATTCTAAAATTCTAAAATCTTTAAAATCGTCAGAATTCTTTTAAAATACATTTAATCTTTTTGAAGCTCTTAGAAATTCCTTTGAAATTTTTAAAAATACCCTAAAATCTTTAAAATTTGTTGAAATCACTTCCATTTATCAAAATCAATTGAAGATTCCTTAAAATCTTTTGGTAATACCTTGAAGTTCCTTCAAATCTTTGCAATTCTACGAAATTCTTTCAATTCTTGTGAATTAATTATTTGGAATCCATTGAAATATTATATAAAATTCCGCGAAATTACATAGAATTAAGGATATTTTCTGAAATCTCATTAAATTACTGGACGTAGTCGAAAGTTTCTTGGGATCTTTTGAAATACCATGAAATATTTAATATCCTTGAAAATTTTTTGAAATCTCTTTAAATTTTGTTTAGCTCTTAGAAATGCATCAAAGTCCTCTATAATATTCCATAGTATTTTGAATCCTTTCGTTTTTAATTTGGTTGTAAAAATACCCCAAAATCTTCTAAATAATTTGGATTGCCTTTGGAGTATTCAAAATACCCTCAAATTTTTCAAGTCCATTAGAATCTTTTTAAATCCCTTTCAATTTTATAAAGCTCCTGAAAATTCCTTTGAAATTTTCAAAAATACCCTCAAATCTTTGAAATTCTTCAAAACCCCTTAAAAGCATTGGAATCAATTGAAAATTCCTTGAAATCTTTTTAAATATCCTAAAATTCCTTTAAATCTTTGTCAATACGTTGAAAGCTCTTGAAATCTTCTAAATCCTACTTAATGCCTCAAATCTTGCGAATAAATTCTTTTAAATGTATTTGAATATTACAAAATCTCGTGAAATTACATGAAATGTAAGAATATGTCCTGAAATTCCATCAAAGCATTGAAAGTAATTGAAAATTTGTTGCAATCTTTTGAAATACCTTAAAATATTTCACACCCTTTGAAAGTTTATCAAGCTTTTGAAAATGCCTTCGAATCACTTACAACACTTCAGAATATTTAAAATATTCTAAAATCTTTTAAAATCCCTTGAAACGTATTATATCTCTTTAAAATTCCCTGGAAATTTTAAAAATACTCCACAACCTTGAAAATACTTTGAAATACCTTCAAATTATTCAAATATATTGAAATTTTCTTGCAATCTTTTAAAATCACCTAAAAGATTTGAAGAAAATTCAGAAATAGGTATAAGAACAGATCTGATTTCAAGAGTGATTAACCCATAGGTTAAATTATTGAAAGAAAAGTGACTAAACTAATCTTTTCATTGAAAAACTTATTCAAAGTAGACACCTTAAAGTTCCTCAAAGTGCTTTTTACAAAAATTCCCTGACTTTTACAATTTTTTGAAGCCCCTGACTTTTCCCTGATTTCTATGTTTCCCAGACTTGCGGCCACCATGATTATCGTCTCTTTAGAAACGTTTCCAATTCCGTTCACATGCTCACGCCTTTCCTCAGATATCGGCATAACTAATCGCAACTCGCGAGAGTGAAAGCTTGAGAAACGACAGAATTATGCGACCGTTTATCATAATTTATGACACACGTTCGAATGCGACGGATTAGAAGAACTTTTTAAAAAGCAAAACAGGACTCACTTGGACATTACCTGCGATGCCTTTGGAATCATTTCACTGTGAGTCGACCATTTCGAATCCATTGCCTTTCAAGGACGAGGGCCTTCATTGTTGCAAGAAAACGAGAAACCACCGATTCTCCGCATGTCGAATGACAAACGCCTTTACGAGGATGCACGCTCAACATTTCGCATACCAACTCAGAAATTTGAAATTTAAAGAAGACACCCGTTCTATTTAGAGTTAGACTTATGGGGCGATTTTTCTTCTCGGGTGTATAATAGAAACGACATCTTGAAAGTGCCCACAGCTCACAAACAATGTACAGATTTAAGAGTCTCTTCAATTTTAAAGGAATTCTTTTCTTATTTATTTACATTTCCTTTATATTCTTTCTTTTCTCTAAATATTTAAATATTCCTAACCTATAGTAAGAGAGGATAATTATAGAAAAGGGGAGAAATGTTACGTGAAAACCAGTGTAAGAGAGAGATAAATTGCAGGATATGAACAATAACTCATATAAAAGTATGAGTGTTATTTATCGACCATTCGGTATAAGTTAGTGTGCATGTTCTCCAGTTTATATTTTGTAAGGTTCTCACTCTTGTCCACGAGAGACTTGATAATTTTTCATTACTATTCGCAGAGGAGTAAAACGGTTCAAAAAGGTTTATTTTCTTAACGTAACAACTTTATATCTTATGTGTCGTCATTACCCCGGTTCAGGATAGTAAACCGTGGTAATGATCTTTGGCTTTTCCCTGATTTTTCCCTGACCATTTTTCATTCACCATGATCATTATTGTTCATAGACCAGAATTTTAATGTGGTAACACTTTTAACGTAGAATCCTTTATAAACAGATTAACAAAATTTCAAATAAAGATTTATAAACATAACATTAATTTATTGCAACCAACAAAGATGACTTTTCGGCAATCCAAGCTGAATTTTTGATCCAAATAGACAAATGTTCAACAAATTAATTCTATTTTCAACCACAAAATTTAACATTTCTATCAAAGAAGATGAATTCTCAAACCAAAAATTCGAATTTCCAACTTAAGAGGGTTGATTTTCTACTAAAAATAGGAATTTTCAACCAAATATATGAATTTTTCAACAAACAAAAAAAACACAAATTTTCAACAATCAGAGATTTTTGAATCGAGAAAGATAAAAAGGTCATCCAAATTTCTTAAATTTTTAGCCAGAAGAACTTTCTGTTAAACAGTTGACTTCTTTACCAAAAGATATGAATTTTCAAACAAAAAGAATAATTTTCCACCAGAGAGATAAATTTTCTACTGGAATGATGAATTTTCAAAAAAAAAATTAATTTTCAACGAAAACATATTTTATTTTGATTATCAGCACCAAGATATTTGAATTTTCAGTCCAAAAAGATGAATTATCAACAAAACAGTTGAATTTTCAATCCTAATACAAAGTCGTTTGTCGTTTAATTCTGTTAGCTGCCAACCCAGTTTTTTCAATCGGCTAAAATGACTCGATTTATGTCGGTATTATCAGCCACTCTGCCCTACTAAAAACCTTTTAAAAAATACGTAAAATGTAAAAAGGCGCTGTGGATATTTATCCATCTTTTTAGGACGAATAGCGAAAATCTTCAAAACTTTATTGATTTGGTTAAGAGGAATTAAATATTCGTCGGAACAATGATACGTGTCCGGAGACAAGTACGCTTACCCTGTATATTTTCTTATTTCTTCATTAATTCATTAATGATTATTTCATTATGGATGGAGGAATTATGAACCCTGGTTTTATAATTCTATATTTCCAACATTACATCTATTTCAATAAACACTGTTTTTGTAAAAGGCATAGCTGAGATGATTGGGTGCTCATGCCGTATCACACCCTCGCGGGTTCGAATCCCAATGCAGGAGAGCAAAAACACAATTGTCTTTTATAAATGTATCTCAAAGTGAATATGGTCTTACTATGGATGTGTATGCATGATAAAAAGGTTGTTCTAGAAAATCTCAATATATTTTTTTTCTCACGCATTCCCTAAACTTGATCCATTTCGTGAAAAAACGCATGTTTTCCTTTTATTCAAAAAAGTTTAAACTGGGGTCTTGGGACCTTAAACAATCTAATGTTATGTATTTGGCAGTAATTAAAAATGGTGGTACCAGACGCTAAGGAAAAAAATTGACCCAATTAGACCAAAAATACTACCCCTGCGCGAGAGAAATTGTTCACTGTAATTCAAGTACTAAAAACTAAAAAATCAAAAGAGTTTCGTCTAAAATTTTCAAAATGTACAATGTGACATTTCAACCACCATAACAATTTCCTTTCTTATAATTGTTCTATGTTTCATTAAGTTTTCAAATAATATGAAACCTAAAATGCTTCATCCTGGGCAATAACATACTGGAGTCGTCAAGTAAGGCAATGCGAGTCAGCCTTGCCTCCAGATGTTTTAAAATTTAATTGACCTAAAATATATTATACTATAATATATATTTAAAAAAAATAATTACGAAAGTTCAAAAAATTGATTAAAAATATAAATTACAATGAATTATATGTCAATTACATTTTAAACCGCCCAAGACAGGGCTGACTGACGAGTCCAGTGAGCCAGCCCGGAACGAAACGTGTGGAGTTTTATATTGTTTGAAAAACTATTGAAACTTACAGTAATCAAAAAATGTATTGAAAAAGAAAACAAAAAAGAGTAGACTTTAATGCTATTTTCCGAAAGTCTTCTCAACAATTGAAATACTTGCATCAATTTAAAATCGATATCTTTCGAAAAACCAGAAGATGTCATTTTACTATAATACTGGTTCTTCTTCATAATTTCTCTTCCTAATCATAGAAGTTAAACACATAGCTATACAAAAAAATTATTTAAAGAAGGCGCCATGCGCCTGCGATAAGGGAATTTCGTAACCCATCAAGACATTAATTAAGTCACTTTATCTGGTTCCCACCCCTCCCCCCAGTGCACGGGGTAAAGTTGGCTAGGGTGCTGGTAAAATCGGCTAGGGTACTGGATAATGTCGGTTAGGGTGCGGGGTAAAGTCATCTAAAGTACAGTGTAAAATCGGCTAGGGTACAGTGTAAAGTTGGCTAGGGTACAGAGTTAAGTTGACTAGGGTACGGGATGAAGTTGGATAGGGTACGGGTGACGGGGACGGGGTAATGCTGACTAGGGTACACGGTTATATCAGTTAGAGTACGGAAGAAGGTTAGCTAAGGTACGCGATAAGGTTGAATGAGGTATGAGGTAAAGTCATCTAGGTCATCTAGGATACGGGGTAAGGTTTCCTAGGGTACGGGGTAAAGTTGGCTAGGGTTAGGGAACACCAAAAACTGATAAAAATTATTATTATTATTATACCATTAAATGTTTCTTCATCTTCAAGGACTCTCTGTAGTATACCTGGTGTCTCTGAAATCAAACTTTTTAAATTTTGAGCTAATCAGTTGGTTCACAACCTCGATTCTAATTAAGACATCATAAAGCTTTATTGGAACTAAATACCCGAAGCTCGTTAACGACACCTGCTTATGTGAACTTCACAAGATCTAAGATACTTCGAGTCAGTTAATCAGCTTCCGATACTCATCTAATTAAGTGGCGATGTCATATCTCCTAATGACCACACAGTCCCCTTCGTAACACGATTTCCAAGATTAGGTGAAGCGAGATTTGGTAGAATTAGAGAAGGTTAAGCCCAGCGAACCAAAATGAACGAAGGGATTGGAGATGATGTGAAATGTGAATAGAACCGACACAAGTGTGTGAAGAAAGGAGGAAAATGATATTCCCTTCTAACATGACCATTACCGTCGAGAAACTAATGATGTCTCTTGCTTTTTTTCTCACTACCCACCCTCTCTCTCTCATTTTCTCTTTCTCTCTCCCTCTCCTTTTCCTAACAAATTTCTCATGTTTTCAAAAACCTCCCCCCTTTTCTCGTTTTTTTTTTCTTTAGTTTACATGCGAACTGATTCAGAATTAATATTTTTTAGTTAAAAATTGTACTATTTGATGGAAAATTTCATAATTTTGTTGAAAAATTAACTATTTCTTTTAAAGGTCATCTTTATTTGTAAAAAATTCAAACGTTCTGCCGAAAATTCGTCTTCTTGGGTTGAAAATTTGACTATTTTGGTAGAAATTAATCTTTTTTGTTAAAAAATGCAGCCGTTTGCTTGAAAATTATTCTGTTTTTGTTTAAGAATTCATCGGTTTCATTTAGAATTCATCTTTTTTTGGCTGAATTTAACTGATTTTATTTTAATTTGAAATCATTTTTATTTGAAATATCAATTATTAGATTTTTCGTTGAGAATTCATCTGTTTTGGTTAAAAGTTCAATTATTTTGATATAAAATTCATTTTTCTGCGTTTGAAGTTGCGAAGTGTCTTGTCCCAAAATTCGGGATGACTAGTTCAATATTTTTCACATGCTTTGCTAACCGTCTTGAAACTTTAGGACGACTAGTACATCCCCTTTCCCATCTCGCCCGATTTTTCGGAACAAATAAAAAAGTTCTGGGTTAAAAATTCATCTCTGCAGGTAGAAAGTTAATTTTTTTTCAAGCTCAAATTTTTGGGTTTAAAAGTCAACCGTTTTCTAGAACATTCAACTTTCAAGATTAAAAATTCAAATATTTGATTAAAAATTCAACTATTTTGTTGAAAATTCCAACTTTCTCTTGAAAATCCACCTTTTCAACGAAAATTCAACTGTCTCGTCGAACATTCATCTTTCGAGATAAAAAATTCGTTCTTTTGGATTAAAAACTGATCTTTTTTGGTTAAAAGTTCAACTATTTGGAAAATGCAACTATTTTTCGTAAAGGTTCCATCTTTTTTTTTTTTTTTTTTTTGAAAATTCGAACATTTGGTTGAAAATTCATCTTTATAGGTTGATAATTCGTCTATTTTGCTTAAAAGGTCAACCATTTGGTTGTGAATAGGAGTGGTTGGTTGAAAATTTTCTACTAAAGAGGTTACATTTTTACCCGAAAGAGGTGAATTTTCAACGAAACAGTGAAATTATCAACAAAATACACAAATTTTCAACCAAGTAGTTGACATTTCAACTAAAAAGATAAATTTTAAGTTGAACAGTTTAATTTTCAAATAAAAAAGATTAATTTTCAACCACAAATGGAATAGCTACATTTTAATTTCAAAACAAAAAAAAAGGTTAAATGTTGATAAGAAAAAAGTACTTCTAAAAAAAAGAATTTCAACCAAAAAGATTCTTTTTCTACAAAATAAAAAACAAAATTTCAACAAAATACATGAATTTTCAACAATAAAACGTAAATTATCACCAAAAATGTAATACACTAGAGTCCCTCCATAACAGATGTCTCGGGGTACCCTTAATCAATAAACATGTTATAGAGGGACTCTCCGAACCGTTCTTCTTCTCCTTCTTGCTTGTGGCTTCTTATAGCGCCGAACCGTAAACATCGCAACTCCGCTGACCTTACAAACGCCTCCCTCTCGTCCCCTTCGATCGCCTTGTCTGTATAGAGGGAACTGCTATAGAGGGACTCTAGTGTAGTTAAATTTTTAGTAGAAGGAATTAATGTTTAACCAAAAAAAAAAAGAGTTTTCTACAAAAATAGATGAATTTGCCACCAAAAAATACTTTTCCTCAAAATTGTTGAATTCTGTACAAAGTAGATTTATTTTCAACCTGAATCGCTTCGAATTAACTGGATTACGAGAGCATTCCTCCTGATAAGAACTGGATTACTTTGGATTATGAGTGAATTACGCCCGATTAGAAGTGGATTACAGTGGATTACTCCGGATAAGAACTAGATTACTCTGGATTACTCAGAATTACAAGAACTAGTCAAATTACACTGGATATTTAGGATTAAACCGGATTACCAGTTTGGATAACCAAGCGATACAACGGATTACTAGACTTGTGCCCCCCCCCCCCCCCTCGCGTTTCATATTGAATTCAAAATGGTACTTATGTCAATTTTGTTTAGAATAATTTCTTCCCCTTATATTCCCCTATTTTCGTGAAAAAATCACCCTATTTCCCCTATTTTGATGGCATTTTGGTTTATGAAGTCTGTATTCTTATCTCTTACATTTTCCTACATACAAACTCACTCCCCCTTTTGCCAACGGTATCTATTGCATAGGTCGTAATAGCAAACGTTCTCGCGCACATGCGTGCATTCATGCGCGGAACATGACAGGCCAAAGGTAATAGGTTTGAAAGATAATCGACGCATATGGCTCCATGCGATACCGGTCATCGTCATCGCTTTCCTGGCACTAGCCCTTAACGATAGTTTAATCTTCCCTCATGTAACGGGCATTTCTTCTCCAGAATATAAAATAAAAACCATTACACATGGGGAGATTTTTGTAAGGAAAAACTTTCAAGATGCATTTTCTGTGATGTGTATATAAAATAAGAAAGTTATTGAAGGTTCTGAAAGATATGGACAGTATTTTAAATATGCACAATGTTCATGAAGGTATTTTCATGGGTAATGAGGGAAGCAGTGGATACTACATTAGGCATTTGTATTAACATTTTCTTCTTTTTTTATTCTTGAACACTTTTACAGACTAATCTGTAGAAAATTATCGGGAAACTATTCGGGGCCAGGATAGATCGCCCTGATCGCTATAGTGGCGCTGTCAAGACCCTCTATAATGCCGCCGACTGTGAGTAGAAGGAAACGGTTTTGTATGTTCAAACGCTAGTCTGGACAAGCTAATCTAGCGCTAGTAAGTTTTCTGCTCAGTTTTCAATGTAAATTTTTCATTTTCTATACTTTTAAACGCCCTGGATATTTTTTTAAATATACAAAAAAATATTTGGATTCAAAAGTTAGACAAATTTTTGGTCCTGATAGGCTAGCCACCATCCGATTAGGGCCCGACAAGACTCACTGGAATGACTAGAAGATGATGAAAAAAATGAGAAAAATATTTGGGTTTGGTTCTTCGAAAATTGTTGGTCATAACGTGCTAGCCAGCACCCGATTAGGGCCCGACAAGTCCGTCTAGATTACACGGTCTAAATGATGCCATAACTCGACGCTAGTCTGCCCTGATAATTTTCTGCTCATTCATTCCACTATTCCCCTCTTTTCCCCATTTTTTTTTAAATTCCTCTCTTTCCCTGTTTTCAAGAAACATAATCTTCTTCTCATTTTTTTTTTGTTTTTTTCGCTTCAATTTCAACTGAAATAGTAGAACCAAATAAGAAAATCTAACAATTTTTTGATGAAAGTTAATTATTTTCAATTTAAATGTCTGGTATTATATTTTTGATTCAGAATTCATCTCTTTTAGTTAGAAATTCTACTATTTGGTTCAAAGTGTAATTATTTTGTTGAAAAGCCAACTATTTTGTTAATATGTCATCTTTTATTGTCGAAAATTAATCTTCTCAGTTGAAATTTGAACTACTTTGAACCGAAATTTGACTAATGCATATTTGATTCGCCATTTTGGCTTGGAAATTCAAAATTTTTTTAAAAATTAATCTTCTTGGGTTGAAAATTCAACTATTTTTATAGAAAAATTTTGACTTGAGGATTCAACTGTCTTCTAAAAAGTTCGTCTTTTTAACTGTTTTCTTACAAATTCGTTTTTCTTGGTTTGAAAATACATCTCCTTGAATAGAAGTTTTGTAATTTTTACTTGAAAATTCAACTGTTTGGTTAAAAAATATGTTTTTGTTAAGGAGTTAAGTATTTTTTTATACTTCTTTTTGTTGGAATTTCACTTTTTCTATTTTTAAATACAATTTTTACGGTCAAAATATCATCTATTATATTTTTTGTTGAGAATTCTTTTTTTTTTAATTCAACTCTCTTCGATTCAAAAGTAAAATCCTTCTTGCTTAAAATACCAACTATTACATTTTTGGTTGAAAGTTTATTTATTTCTATCTGAAAATTCATGTTCTTGGGTTAAAAATTCAACTATTTTGATAGAAAAATGTTCAGTTGAAAATTCAACTGTCTTCTAAAAAGTTCGTCTTTTTAACAGTTTACTCACAAATTCGTCTTTTTCATTCGAAAATACATCTCTTTGAATAGAAGCTTTGTCATTTTCACTTAAAAATTTAACTGTTCGGTGAAACAATATGTTTTTGTTAACGCATAAACTATTTTGTTGATACTTTTTTTTGTTGAATTTAACTTTTTCTATTTTTAAATTAAATTTATTTTTTGTTAAAATATCATCTATTACATTTTTTGTTGAGAACTCTTTTTTCTTTTAATGCTACAGTTTCCGGTTCAATAGTAAAATCCATTTCGTTTGGAATATCAACTGTTACATTTTGAGTTAAAAATTTATTTATTTTTATTTGAAAATTCAAAAAATTCTTGAAAATTAATCTTCTTGGGTTGAAAATTCAGTTATGTTGATAGAAAAATTTTGAGTTGAAAATTCAACTGTCTTCGATTCAAAAGTGAAATCCTTTTTGCTTATAAAACCAACTGTTACATGTTTGTTCAAAATTTATCAATTCTTATTTTAAAAATAACATATTCGGTTCAAAACCTATCTTATTTAATTGAAAATTTAACTGTGTCTTCAAAAATTCGTCTATTTCGCTTGAAAATTGAAATATTTTGTTATAAGTGCAACTTTTTTGCTGAAAATTAATTTTGTTGTTGTTAAAAAAATCTTCCTTGTGGATTAAAAATTCAGCTATTTGTTTAAAAACTCAACTATTTTGTTGAAAATTGAATTATATTTTTGAAAATTCACCTGTTTTTTTTTTAAGTCACCTCTTTCAGTCAAAAAGTCAAATGTTTTGTTCAAAATTCGTCCTTTTGGAATAAAAATGCATCTTTTTATAGAAAAGTTCTTGCTTGAAAATTCAACTGTCTTCTAACAAATCGTCTTTTTGACTTCATGAAGATTCAACTATTGGTAAAAAATGTATCTATTTTTTGTTGAGCTCTAATCTTTCTTGTTTGAAAATTCATCATTATAGGTTAAATAGTCAACTATTTTGTTGAAAATTCGTCTCCGTTGCTTGAAAGTTCAACCATTCAGTTGCAAATACAGCTATTTCATCTCCAATTCTTTTTTTTTTAATTCAGCTATTTGTTTGAAAAATCGTCTTTCTTGGTAGAAACTGGACTCTTTTGAGAACTCATCTTTTCCGGTTTCGAAGTCAAATATTTTCTAAGACCATAAACTTTCTAGCTCGCTCTTTAATTTGAAAACTATAGTTGACAATTCAACTCTTTTAGTAGAAAATTAATCTTTTTGGATGAAATTGAACTACTTTGTTACTATTTTAAATTTATTTTCCTATTTTCATGAAAACTCCCCCTATTTCCCCAATTTTGAGAGCATTTTGGGCTGTAAAGTCTGCTTTCACCTAATTTTACTGAACTTTCTCGTATATTCTCTCTCCTTTTTCGCCCTCTGACCTCCTCGCAAAAGTAATCTCATGCTTCATAAACTTCACGGTAGCAGGTTCGAACTAAGCTCAAACGAATTTATGACGTCTGAGACTGGTGATTCGAGGTTCTTGTTCTTTGCAAGGTATCGATGTTTGGCCAGTGACTGACATCCAACAAGCCCAGTGATCTCAGAATGAATACAGCCAAAGGAAATGAGGAAGATCTGTTTTAGAAAGGTTCGGTTTTTCGTCGAAAAACAAATGACCCCAACCTCTGGGCGGTCTGGTGTGGCCAAAAGACTAACTTTGGTTTATTTGCTTCTCAACCTCACGTTAACTTCGTCCCCTTTGTTCACATTCGTCTTTCAAGCGAAAAGGGGTTCACACTTCTTCTTATCGTAACTAAATTTCATTTCCGTTGAATTTGTTTTTGTAAAAATCGAGTTGAAAGTATAATTTTGACTTTATAGTTCTAAGACCATTTTTTCCATCGCAGGAAGTTTGTTTATTACGAGTTGCGAAATGGGTTTCCGGTTTTATTAAGACGTTTTTATTATCCGTTGACTAAGCCATTGTTACGGTCTTTCAACCACATTTAAGAGCCACTAAATTCTCTTGGAAGCGATGCTTAATCCCTGAGTGACACAATAAGCAATCTTTTTCCTCCTCTGGTGTATTTTATATTTCCCTGAAGAGGAGGAACCATATGGTGGAGCCGAAATGAAGATTTTTCAACGTTTATTGCTGACCCTCGGTTCCAAATACCGTGGGTGAAACCCAGTTTGTTAGTTTATTTTTTTGGCCTACAATATACATGAGACTACTGCGGTTTGTAAAATCGGTTCTAAAAGAGGGACTTTTGTTTTTTAATTATACAATTTCCAGTAAAGCTACATATTCTGACTAAAAATCTAAAAGAAAAAAAGCACATTCAGTTTCATAGGTTCAAAGACTCATCAAGGCGTATGATAGTGTGGCCGCAAACCTTGTTCATTTTTAAAATTAGTTGATTTTTTCCTGACTAATTTTTCAATTTTCCAGGGATGTTCAATCCTTCCAAAAAGATCGACTCTTGAATAGGTCTTGAATCGGACATTTGAAAATCGATTTTTTGGACCTTCTGGATCGATTTTCACAAAATCGAGCTAAGACTCGCTCAATATTGCATTAGGTTGGTAAGGAATAGATTTAAAAAATCGATTTTTTGGCCTAAAAAATTGATCTTTTCAGTAATTGAATCGAAATCGGATTTTCCCCGACCATTACTATTTAGAGACAAAAATTCCAGTCTTGTAACATTTTCAATATATGTAGAATCTTTTTTAAATGGAATAAGACAATTTCAAATTTAAATTTATAAATATTAAATTCATTACTCTCAGGGTTACCTCAGTCTAATTTACATGGAAAATGGAACAAGTTACCTACTCAAACCGTACAAGTGACTAATTAATAACCGGAAAATTCACTCAAAGTGACTCATGTGCGTTAATAACGTAACTAATGTTCTTTCAAACTTAAGATAATTTTAAAAAATTCGATTCATAAGACTTCAAAACAATTCAAGTTACATTCAAAAGTATTCAAATGAATTGAAAAAATGTTAAAAATATAAAAAACTCCATTGATTTCAGTCAAATTGGTGTGAATTTGAGGGAAGACAAGGGGCATCAAAATTAATCGATGTAATATGAAAAATTCATTGAATTCGTTAAGTTTAAGATCAGTGTAATGACTTAAGGATGAATTGAATAAAGACTAAAAAAATTAAAGAAATCTATCAAATTTAATAGAATTGAGTGCATTGAAAAGAATTTAAGTGAATAAAAAAGAAGGATTTCGAGTGAACTCCATATGAATTGAAATAAATTGCAAAGAATATTTGAAAATCTCTTCAAATCTTCGAAACCCTACGAAATCCTTCAATTGACGTGTTACTAAAAGTGGCTTTGTGGCAGCCCTGGTTATTTTTGACAGTGACTTGAAGTGCTTCTACCAGAAGTTCCTTGACATTACCATTTTTCTCAAAATCTCTGACTTTTCCCTGATTCCCATGTTTTTCCTGACCTGCTGGCAGCCGGGTGTGATCCGGTATGATCACCAAGTGAAATAAATGTTATAACGTAGGAGCGAGGTAGGGCAGACTCGAAAATTGGTTATAGGCATTGGTGCGTGAGTCTGCTGTTAATCAACTAATTCAGCCAAATGTTAAATTGCTCCGTTTGTACGACGGACTATCTGTCCTTCATGATGTCTGTCTGTCCGTCCGTCTATCCAGTCTATTTGTCCGTTCGTCGGTTCGTAATCGCGTGTCCGGTGATTATATAGGACTTCATACTGATACCCAACGCTTACATAGGTGGATCCCGCATATTATTGTAAGTGCGTGTTGCCCTTCACGTTTCTTACAACGGTGACGATGTCAGCAACGCCTAAGAGGCCATTTCACCAAAGCCGGCTCTATATTCTCTTTCAATCTCTTCATTAAACACTATCTCCTCTTAAAAGACCCCATTATTAGTTCTAGATCATTATGAGCACGTCCACACTTCCTTCAAAATTACTATCACTGATCTGAAAGTTTTTTGAAGAATCTGCATTTTCGGGCATTAATTTATTAATCTTTCTAATTCAATATTTTCAATCAAAAAGAAGACAAACTTCTTTTGTCATCAAACTTTGCCGTAGCAAACAAAAAAGCCTACAAAAAAGGGTTTTGTAGCCAATGAAGACGTTAATTATTTCGTTCAAATCTCTCCCTTCTAAAGTTTCCCTCCTCTGCACCCCTTAACCCCTACTTTCGCCTACTTTTTCTCCCCTCACCCTCCCATTCACTGCCTGTCCTTTCCACTACTTCTCGCCCTCTGCTTCCCCTCTTCTCACTTCCCCTACTTAACTCACATCCCTCCCTTCCCTCCCCTCTCAATTCCCTTTTTTCAGATACATTACATCCGTCCAGTACCCTTATTTCCCTCCCATAACTTCCCCTACTTCTCCCTCCTGTACTTCCCCGCAAATCACTCTCACCCCCTTCCCAACCTTCTCCCTATTCACTTCCCCTACGTCTCCCTCCTCAACTTCCTTTTTTCACTTCACCTACTTCTTCCTCCTCACTCCCCTTCCCTTATTTCCCCTTCTTTTCCTTACTTCCTATCCCGGGAAAAGAATACGACGAATGGAGTGAACTCGAATTTTCCACCTTTGTCAATGGCTACAGTTAAATTTATCAAACTCGTCGAGACAAACATTCAACTGGATGTGCAACTTATCGTTTATTATACCAATAGCTTTTGCTGCAGTCATGCGCAAAGGAGATGATAACTTTAATTACATAAAAGTACTAAAATTTAATCAACAACTAAAGTTATCATGAATTCCTTAAATATAGCAGTAGAAATGAGTTCTGAGCATGTCCAGTTAAGATTTGGTGCTAATGGGTACCATAGAATTTCCTGTAAAATTTCCTATAGTAAGAAAAAGGTGGAAATTGAATCTCGACAAGATCCCAAAGTAAATAAGTCCCTCTGAAGAACCGAGTATAAGATATATCTGTATGAAACTACAAACCTATTTTAACATTTTATAAAAATTAAATTAGGGACAAATGCACTGGAGTAGTCCAAATGAAACCCTAAACTCCTAATGTTTCAGAAGTTCTATTAGAAGACACCAAATTGAAAATCGAAATTTTTTTTGCTGATAATAACACAATTTCATGCCAAAAGTATCTGAAAAAGTTTAATCTATTTAGCGCATGCAAACCCCACCTTAAACCAATTCTCAATATTTCAAAAATTCTGTAAAGGCACTAAATTGAAAAGTGAACGTTTTTCGATGGTAATGGTACGATTTTATGCCAAAAGTATTCCCAAAATGTTTGATCCCTCTAACTTGCCCCAAGTAAATCCCTTAAGTTGAAATAATTTAATAACAAACACTAACTCCACTTGAGGTGAGCTCCATATGAGCTACAGGGATAAAACATTTTTTGAATGCTTCTGACATGACATTCTGCCCTTATAAACATAAAAATTTCATTTTTTCGAACTTATGTCTTTTAACAGAATTTTTGAAACCTGGCATGCGATTCTGTCATTATCAGGGAAAATGTTTGAATTTTTGAAATTAGCGTTCTTATAGAATTTAAACAAATTTATTATTTTTATCACTAGAGGAATAGAAGTTTTTTTATATACTTCCGACATGAAATTCTCCCATTACCAGCAAAAAAGATTCGACTCATTAAATTAGCGTCTTTTTATAGAATTCTTCAAACTTTAAGGGTTGATATAGGATGGCTCAAATTATAGTTCCTTTTCACAGATTTTTTTAACTTTAGGGGTTGTTTTTGGGACAGGTTCAGCATGCGCTCGAGGCAATCAACTTTTTTTGCCACTTGTGACATTAAATTCTGCCAATATCAGCTAAAAACGATTTGACTTATGTAATTAGTGTCTTTTCATAGAATTTTTGAATGTGTAAGGGTGGATATGGGATGTTTAAAATTAGTTACTTTTTACAGACGGTTTTAATATTTAGGGGTTAAGTTGGAGTGGGCACGACATGCACCCATGGTTTTTAAGAATGTTTCAAAATTGAAACTCATTTGTTTGGGTCATGAATTTGTATTTCTCAAATTTTCAAAAGAAATCAAGAGAGATTTTTTTTGTACTTTTGTCCTGAAAAATCCTGCGGGACCAGTACGGTTTTCAAATTTTTTTATATAGTAACTTATGCTGTCTTGGGTAACTTTTTTGGGACATAAGTACTGTGAGTACCTACTACCTGAATTTTAATCAATCAGATTTCACTAATTGTGATTAAAAAAACCGTACTGATTGCAATCAGTGAACCACTTCCAGCTATTTGAATCAGTCAGATTTTATTGAAAATCAATCTCTGAATATCTAACCTATTTAATCTCTAAGTATCTATAAAACAATCAAAACTGATGCAAATTTAGAGAGTATGCGAAATTGAAAAACTGTATTGGAAATCTTCTAACACTTTTATCCCAAGAAAATTTTTTCAGAGCAGCACTGTTAAGTGAAAACAGGTAATGCATTCTGAATACTTTTGTCCTTAAAAATTTCTGCTGAAAAAATACGATTTCTGCAGTTTTTTGTACTTTTGTCCAGCAGCACTTTTTTGGGACATAAGTCTTATAAGGACTGAAAAAACATTTTAAAACCTGAAATGGAACTTTTCTGGTACCTTTTGGTCATAAGAACATTTTCTAGAGGAAGGACTGTTTCGAACCTTTTGGAATATGAGATAGAACTTATGAACAAATTTTAATTTAAAAATTATATGCGGCACATTTTAAGTACTTTCATCCTAAGCCATTCCTGCAGAAACAAGACTGTTTTTGAAATTTTTTGGTACTTTAGTCCTATGAGAACCTAAAAAACAATTGTTGAGGAAAATTGCTACTTTTCTAATCCTTTTGTAATAAAAAACGTCTTCTGAAACAAGACAGAATCTTAATTTTTCGGTACTTTAGTTATATTTCAGTATAACTTTTTGGAACATTAGTTCTATGAGAACTTGTAATAATTAAAACAATTAAATGGAGGCTTCTAGTACTTTTTTCCTATTTGGAACCTCGAAAATTTTGAAGAAAATTCGGAACATACTCTATTATTTATCTGTCACATACTAGATACTTTATTCGTACTTTATTCGGAACCCTACTGGAAACCCTATGTTACTTTTGTTTTACTCCTGTGAGCTCACAATTTTCGCAAAAGCCTTTTTTGAAGGAAAGAATAATAATTAATTACCAATTCGTCATGTGAATCAAATATTTACTATAAATTAAAATGTGTCAAAAATTGGCAGTAAAAATGATTTATTCTTAACTCCACCTAAAATTACACCCATGTAGCCATACGGCATTGCATTCCACTGCTTGACGATGTGGCAGGTTCACACACAGGGACATATGCGGAGACCTGAGCGCGACGAATCGTAAATCTCGTAATCGATTCGATATTTGGTTAGTCCTGAATTCGTCAAGGTCCACCGAGGTTAGAGTGTGGTGCCACGTTACGTCTGTGCTTGTTCTTTATGGGCTCGAAAAACTTCTTTTTTTACCGACTAGGCTGAATTCATGTCTGCAAACCCACGCCACTTTCAAGTTTTTTTTTTGCAACTCCAAATACCGTGTTATAATTGAATTTGCTTATCAAAATACCATTTTGGTTCATTAAGAAACGATTTAGTCAAATTTTGATCATATTTTATTGTCGAAGCTCAGATCGACTAGGAGGTCTAAAAAAGCCGTATTAATCGCATACAATTACACAGAAATCGAATGGATTTCCTTAAGAAGTCTACAAAAAGTCGTATTCAAATGAACTTTGAACTTGAAAAAATTGTTTAACAACAGTCATTCAGCTCGAAGTATTCTGAATCTGGGTTTAAAATTGTCAACTTAGATTATTTTCAATTGAAACTTTAAGCTGACATTTTTACGAAAATGAAGGAATAAATTGTTATACATTCAATTATTATTATGGATACAATGTTGATTTTATATAAATTAAATGCTTTAAATTCCTAGCATTTAGGGCCGAAATATACTGTATATTCAAAAGTTGAATTTTCAACCAAAAGAGACGAATTTTTAACATTTAACATTTTAACAAAAATGTAACGGGCTTCGATCCGGCAGCCAAGGGTTCGATTCCCCGGGCCAAAGTCAATTTTTACTGAAGTTTACTCGTTTCCGCTTCCATCACTCGACAGTGATCCTTCCTCTTTCTTCCATTGTATAGCTTTCCCTGATACAATTGGGGCATTTTCTATTAAAAATCTCGAAAAAGTCGTATGATCTGAGCCCTAATGAAAATATCTCCACAAAGTTTTGGACTTTGTGTTTATAGGACACTAACGCTTTCCAGATGCTTAAATTCCGTGAATGAACTCAAGTGTCATAACCGCAGGTTACGCGACGTTATTTGGCTTTCCTGGTTTTCTAATTTGAGATGTATACCCCTTTGATGCGAGCCACGTTTGCGTAAATACACTTCAAGGGAAAAGAAGCGTCTGTGTCTGTGCGCTGAAGCGAGAGAAACAATTTATTTAAACTACAGTTCCGAAAACTTACTACACTACTCATATGTTGTTCTTACCCACAACAAGGGAAAGCCTGCGAAAGACATAATAAATGACATGTTTATGAAGGCTTTGAACATCTTGAATAGCCGCCCAAAAAGTTTCAAATCTTGTGGTTACGCAAGAGGATAAAATTAGATCCAAAGCATCCCAAAACATCGCTGAAGATCATTTCAAATTTGTGCCAATTTTGGTTAGATTGGAAATAAGGAAACTAGTATGAGGTGAATACCAGTACAAACTGAATAACAGAAAAAGTGACTGGATTTTAAAACAAAAGTTATGTAGTATTTTTTTATGTATAACAAGGTTAAAAACAAGTTTATAAAAAACCTCTATCTCACGTAATTTTCTCCGAATAAATTTTTTTCGTTAATTTACTTAGGTTTCATAAAAAAATAACGTCAGACGGTTCGGAAAGATGGCTGGATTGGTAAAATATAATTGTTTCTCATGGACTAACAAAGTAGTTTAAATTTCAAACAGGTAGTTCAGTTTTCAGACAAAAAAGAATAATTCTCCCAAAACAATGTAATAGTTGACATTTCAACGCAGAAAAGATTTTAATATTAATTTAAAAACAGTTGAATTGAAAAAAAAGACAAATTTTCAGCAAAATAGTTGAATCCTGAAACAAAATAGGGTTCATTTTTAACAAAAAAGTTGCACTTAAAATAAAAGATGAAATTTCTACCAAAAGAAATGCATTTTTTAATTTAAAAAAACGAATTTTCAACAAACAACAATTTTTCAGTCGATAAAGAATAATATTTCCTCCGAAATGTTGAATTTTCAAGCCAAAAAACAAGCTTTATACAAAACAGTTGAATTTTTACGCAAATAATTAAATTTTCAACTAAAATGAAGAATTTCGAACCAACAAGATTAATTTTCTTCCAAAAAAGATGAGTTTCCAACAAAGTACATGAATCTTCAATGAAATATTTGAATTTTTAACAAAGAAGATCAATTTTCTACAAAAAATGACGAATTTTCAACAAGACACGTACATTTTTGACCAAATAGTTGAATTTTCAATTGAGAAAATTAATTCTCTAAAAACAAAAACATTTTAAAAAAATTACACAAGTTTGAGACCTAACAGTTGAATTTCTAAACTGAGAAATATCATTTTTTAACCAAGAATGCAATTGTTAAATTTTTATTCAAAAAATAATTTTTAAATAAAGAAAAAATACGACTTTTCTACAAAACAGTTGAATTTTCCACCAAATTTTTTTATTTTTAAGCCAAAAAGACGACTTTTCTACGAATAGGTAATTTCCAACACCAAAATATGAATGTTGAACAAAAAGTTAATCTTCAACCAAACAGTTGAATTTTCAATGAAATAGTTGAATTTCCAGCTATAAAAAGTTACTTCCAACAAAAACAAAAAACGAATTTTCAACAAAGAAGTTCAATTTTCAACCAAAGTGATTAATTTTCGAACTAATATTATGAATCTTGAGCCAAGAAAATCATAATTTTCAAGAACGTCGTTCAAGTAAGAAGGATGGCTTCTTGACAAAATTATTGAATTTTCAACAAGAAAAAAATAGAAATTTGGGTTCAAGATCCGTCTATTTGGTTGCAAGTTCATCTGTTATGTTGAAAATTCTGTTTTTTCGTTTGTAGTGTCATTCGGTACGTGGTGAATAAATTGTTGACAGGTGAGGCTTAGGTAGGGCTACCGTATGTCTAGGGCAGGTTAGAAGGCAAAAAAAAATTTATATATATATATATATAAATTTTACCGCGATTTCGCTGGGATGGGGTGCAATTTTTCAGATTAGTACCCGCTCCCGGCGAAATCCTGCGGTTGTCTTTATGACAAACTTT
>CAKNXH010000069.1:1010652-1050993 GCA_932178445.1 Andricus quercusramuli | reverse complement strand
TTTTTTGTTTAACATATTGATCGTTTTTAGTTTAAAATTCGAGTATCTGATTGAAAATTCAAGTGGTTTATTTAGAATTTTATCTTTTTGATAGAAAATTAATCTTCTTCAAAAATCGTCTTTTGTTGTTGGATTTAACTGTTTTTTATTTAAAATTGTAATATTTTTCGGTTGAAATGTCAATCACTTTATTTTTCCGTTCAGAGTTTTTATTTTTCCGAATGAGAATTTAATTATTTGGTGGAAAGTTAAACTTGTTTGTTAAAAATGAATTTTTTGTCGTTGAAAATTCATAAAAATTTCTGTTGAAAATTCATTTTATTGGTCGAAAAATGAGCTATTTGGCGAAAATTCGGTTTTTCTTTGGCTGAAGATATTTTTTTTCAAACTTAAAGTATTAACTATTCCAGTTGAATATTCCATCAATTTGAAGAAAAATTTCTTTCTTCCATTGAACCTCAATTTTTTCAAGTCAAAATTTTACTATTCAATTTTTGGTTGAAACTTTTTTTTTGGTTGAAAATTCGCCTTTTTTGGTAGAAATTGATCTTCTTCGTTGAAAATTGTACTTTTTGTCTGAAAATTCAATTATTCCAGATAACGATTCATCATTTGAGTTAAAAATTCATCTTTTTGATTTAAAATTCAACTATTTAAGCTCAAGATTCATCATTTTACTTAAATTTCATCACTTTGTTGGAAAATGTAACTATTTTTTGAAAATATATTATTTTCATTGGAAGTTAATTATTTTTAACTGCAAATGTTACTATTTGAATTGAATATTTCATAATTTTAGTTATAAATTCATCTCATTCAATTTTTTGTTGACAATTGATCTTTTTTAGTTGAAAATTCATGTATTTAATAAAAATTCGCCTTTTTTGGTAGGAATTGATCTTTTTGGTTGAAATTTTGGTCTTAATGGAAAATTAATTTTTATACTTCTTTATTAACCTACCTAAATAAAATTCTTCGTATATATTCGATCAGCTATGATAGTTGGTAGCAATACCTTTCTTAGTTGCATGTTAAATGCGATACAGTTTGGAACCAGTACAATTTTTGTAACATATTAAAAAATAATGATAATAATGCAAAATATTGAATAATAATGTAAAAATGTTTCCAAATAACAATGTTGGATCATTGTTTCATGAATTTATAAACAACTTCCTCCGACAACTGGTCGAAAAGGCTTAAAATATGAATATTCACTTCGTACCAGAAGAGAACCATGCGAATAAAATCGCAACGCGTTAAAAGTATAAAACATAGGATAAATGGCTATCTTGGAAATGAATATTCGAGCTCCAGTTTGGTACGTAATACTTTCACGACTTGATCATCATTTATTAATATTATGACTTTAAATGTTTTTCTATTCACCTCGTACGTACTGGTTTCCCTTGCCAGGCAGTTTTTACTGTGCGAAATTCAAAATAGGTGAAGCCAGAAATGGTATACAATCCACTAAACCACATTTATTACTAAGCTGGAAATTCCTGGTGATTTTTTATTTTAACCAAACGCTATGAAAAGGTGCGATAAAGATAGGAACCTCTGCGGTTTCTGCTAGTTACGTTCAGCGCATACAGAGCGGCGTTCAAATTGACTGCTAGCGTAATCTTCCCTGTCCGAAGGCATTTTCAGTAACTGCGGATGTACAAAGTATGCTCGTTCGCAGTTCGATCCAAACGATCGTTTCACAAGTCATTGAAAGACCAGTTTTCTCCAATTTTACCGCACCTTTTTTTAAAAAAGAAAGAAAAAACACGTCAAAACGTTGTAAACCTGTAAACCACAGTAGGAAGTGAAAACAGCCTCTTACCACGGGCCTGTTAGGCATGAGGTGCGGAAGAAAAGGGTATCAAGAATGAGGGTTAATATCAGAAGAAAGTTAAAATAAATTCTGTATAAAAATCATACAAAAGTATAGTTAAATTCACAGAATTCACACTCTTTCCTCTGTTCTTCTCTTTTCCCCTTTTTTAAATAATTCATCTTTTTCACCCTGGTTTCAAGAAACTTCCCTCTTTTCTCGTTTCTTTGTTGTGAATGCGAACTGAATTAATAGAGCCCAATGAAAAAAACAAACTACTTTTGGTTGAAAGTTAATTTTTCATGGTTAAAAATTCTACTATTTCATGTTGGTTCAGAAAATGAAAAAGAAACAAAATTTTGTTTAAAATTTGTATTACATATTTTGCTGATAATTCAATAAATTTCTTCAGAAAATTATTTCTTCTGGTTGGACATTCCACTCTTTTTTTGCAAACTCGTTCTTTTGGTTTAATAATTGTACTATTCTGGTAGAAAATCCATCTTCTTTGGTTAAAAACGCCATTACTTGGTTGGAAATCAACGCCTTTTTGGTTGAGTATTCTTCTTATGTGTTGAACATTCGTCATTTTTGGTTGAAATATCAATTATTACAGTCTTTGTTATGAATTCATCTTTTTTAGATTTAAATTTCAACTACTTGATTGAAGGTTGAACTACTTTGCGAAAATTAATTTTTCTCTTTGAAGATTCATTTATTTGGTTGAAAATGTACCTAATTATTGCAATGAAAAAATTTTTTTTTTACTGAAAATTAATTTCTTTACTAACTGGAAATTTAACTATTTCATTTTTGGTGGGAAATTTATATTTTTTGGTTCAAAATCCAATTACTTGGTTGAAAGTTAAGCTGATTTCTTAAACAATAATTTTTTTATTGAAAGTTCATCTATTTAGTTGAGAATTTAATTATTGTTCTGAAAATTCTTTTTATTTTCGGTTGATAAATGTATTTGTTTAACTGAGAATTCAACTATTTCAATTGCATTTGAAATTAATCTTTCTTATTTCAAAATTGAACTATTTGATGAAAATTCTTTTTTTTTGTAAAAAATGTAACTTCTTGGTAGAAATTTCATCTTTTCAGTCAAAAAGTAGGCTATTTTTTTATTTAAAATTGAAATGATTCCTCGTTGAAATATATGAGCTATTAAATTCTTCGTTTCGAATTCATCATTTAGGTAAAAACTGCAACTATACTTGGTAGACTTCTGTGGTTGGCAATTCAACTATTCCATTTTTGGTTAAAAATTGATCTTTTTTAATTGAAAATTCAACTGTTTTTCTGAAAATGCCTGTATTTCGTTGAAAATTGGTATTTTTTGGTAGAAAATGAATATTTTTTGATGAAATTTATTGTTCTTGTGTAAAAGTTCAACTGATCGGCGGAAAATTTAACTTTCTAACTTAAAATTTCATAAATTTTTCGGAGAATTCGTCTTTTTATTCGAAAATTGAACTGCTAAGTTGAAAGTTGAACTACTTTGTTGAAAATTTATTTTTTATCCAAAGATTTATGTACTTGGTTGAAAATTCAACTTTTATCTTGATAATTCGTTTCTTTTCGTTAAAAATTAATTTTTTTAACAGAAAACTTAACAATTATATTTTTGATTGGAAATTGATATTTTCAGTTATAAATTGATCTTTTTCGGTTGAAAATTCTAATATTTGGTGGATAATTTATGTAACTTGTTAAAAAATTCGTCTTTTTGGTAGAAAATTAATCTTCTTGCATGAAAATTAATTTTTTCAACTGTTTTTTTCATTTTGTTTAATATTCATATATTTGGTTTAATATTAAATTATTCTATTGAAAATCCGTTTTTTCTGTTAAAAATGAGTTTTTTTACTGCAACTTTAAAAATTTAATTTTTAGTTGAAGAAAATAATCTTACCAATTGAACATTCATATGTTTTGATTAGAAATTCTTCTTTTTCGGTAGAAACTTTATCCTTCTCAGGAGAAAATTTCTCTTTCTTGGTGGAAAATGAACTTTTTTGTTGAAAACTGAAGTTTTTGGGTTTGAAATTCAACTGTCTTTTGAAATGTTATCCTTTTGGTTTGAGAATTTAACTATTTGGTTCAAAAATACATGCGTTTGGTTTACATAAGTAAAATACTTTACGCTTGAAAATTCCACCATATGTTTTAAAATTCATTTTTGTACTTTGAAAACTCAACTATTTCGTTTGAAATTCAACTATTTTGTTCAAAATTAAATCATTTTATTAAAACTTAAACTATTTTGTTGAGGTCAATTTTTTTAGTCAAAAATTGAACGATTTGGTTGAAAATTCGTCCTTTTGGATTTCAAGTTCATGAATTCATCTTTTATGCTAGAAAGGTTTTTTTTGTAAATTCATCTTTCTTAGTCGAAAAAAAAACTTTTTTGTCGAAAATTTAACTGTCTTCAAAAACGTTCGTTTTTTTGCTTGAAAACTTAACTCTTTTCTTGAACATTCGTCTTTTCAGATTGAAGATTCATCTCTTTTGGTAGACCATTTTTGTTGTTGAAAAATTTAATTATTTGTTTTGAGTGCATTTTGTTCAGTGAAATCTGAATCCAACACCAATTTAAATTCAGTATTATCTAGTACATAAGGTATAATCTACGAAGATGAGAAATGTAGATTAAATTTGTAACTTCTTGAATTACTCAGGAATAAAAATGCTTTCGATTCTTGCCTCAGAAGCTCTATTCCATCCAACGAAAGAGGAAACCTATCCGCCCCCGGTTATGTTAACCACAAGATATGAAAGGGATCCAGAAGCGGATGGGAACCTCAAGAACGGGATCATTTTCACAACCAGATATTCCCTTTAGAAAAAACTATGTTCTCGTTTAGGTTTATGTTACAAACATAAAACCCATCTGCTTCTTTGCTCTCTATTAATCAGAATAATTGTACTATAAACATTTTTTCTCTTCTGTTTCAGGTAAGTTGAACCAACAAACATATTTTGCACGAATAAGAAGTGAACGCGTAACAAGAGAGGGTGAGTTTCACCCTCGAGGAAATCTTAATTAAAATTATTCTTCTACTTTTTCTGTAGGAAAATTGCTATGCAAAGTTCTCTGCTTTTTCCTTTGTTTGAGAAATTAGTAATTTCATTTTGAATATCATTGGGATAAAATATAAGTAAAAATAAAAATGTAGGAATGATTCGACTTTAAATTCGATGGAAAAAAGCGTTCCAGCTCAACATTATTTTATAATTATAATTTTTATATTCAATTTTAATATTTTGATATAAACCATTTATGATATTTTGTAATTCAAAATAACAATTATATCTGCTTCTCGAGGCTTAATATATAAAAACTAAAATTCTCATTATTATTATTCTTTATAATACAATTAACTGAACAAATAATTACCAGAATAAAATGCTTATTTTATTGATTTTTTTGGTGCCCTTTTTTTGTAGATAATATTTGCAGAAGCGGACTTCATATAGGATTTAAAAGATTTTGGGTATCTTTAATGATTCCAAGGGACTTCACAAAATTTCAAAAGATTTTGATGGGCATCCATTGGATAAGAAGTTTCTAAATATTTTATCATATTTTTATAAGTTTAATAGAATTTCATAAGAATCAAGGGTTTTCGTAGGATTTCGAAGGTGTCATGTAGTTTTAAAGAGTTTTCTTGAAGTTCGCAAGATTTGGAAGAATTAAGTATAGGATTTATAAGATTCAAAGATACTTTAGAAGATTTGAAGGTACTTCAGAAGATTTCTAAGTATTTGAAAGAATTTAACAAGAATTTCAAGGCTCTTCAAAATGTTTCCGAGAATTTCAATAATTTTAAAGGATCTTAAAGGCTCTCATTAAGGTATTTTAGTTTTTTGCAGGATCTTAAAAGATATTCCAAGGTTTTTGTACAGATTTTCAATTTTTGTGAAGGTTTCAGGTTACTTAAAACGATTCCAAGGATTTTCAGGAATTTTTGAGAACTCTAAGGTATTTTCAAAATCTTTAAAAGATTCCTAGGAATTTTCAATAGTTTTGAATAGATTGATGGGATTTCAAAGAATTTGAAATATTTTAAGGTATTTTCAAATATTGCAAGGAATTTCCAATAAATTTCAATAAATTGGAGAAATTTCAATTATTTCAGGGTATTTTAGAAGATTCCAAGATATTTTCAATCGATTTTAATAAATTGAAGGGATTCCAAAAGATCTTAAGATATTTTAAATTTTTTGGGGTGTTTTAAAAGATTCCAGGGTGTATTTGATATGTATGTGACACTACCCGATTCGGGTAGTGTTTCAAGGTGGATAGTTTCTTGTAGTAAATAACTACAAGTGTGGGTTCACCACACCCACGACACGCCAACAGCACGCAGCTAGTAGTATTCCCAAACGGTCACCCATCCAAGTACTAACCGCGCCCAACACTGCTTAACTTCAGTGATCTAACGAGAACTGGTTTTTTCAGCGTGGTATGGCCGTTGGCCATCGACTTTAATAAATTCGAGGGATTTAAACAAATTTTAGTGTATTTTTAAAGATTCTTAAGAATTATCAAGAGTTTGAACAAATTTCAAGGGTTTTTAAAAGATTTCAAAGGATTTCCAATATTCTTTGTTATTTTAAAAGATTCCAAGGAATTTTCAATAGATTTTAATAAATTTCCATTTACCTGATGATTGACAAGAAATTTAAAAAAATGTTCGTGCGATTTTAAAGAATTTCCTGTAATTCCTGAAGATATGGAACGATTTTATAGGATCTATGAGACTTTAGAGTATTTTAAAAGTTTTCAAAGTATTTTCAATAGGTTTCAATAAAACTAAGGGATTTCAACAGATTTTAGGGCATTTTTAAATATTCATGTGAATATTCAAGAGCTCTAAATTTTTTTAAGTTTTTTTAAAAGATATCAAAGGCCTTTAAATATTTTAGGTTATTTGAAATGATTCCTAAGATTTCTTAAAACATTTTTAATATGTCAATAAATTTCGAAGAATTTTAATGGAATTTATCAGACTCTCGAGGATTTCAATGATTTTTAGGCCTCTTAAAGGTTTTTAAAGTATTTTATACATTTCTTAGGATTTCAGGGAATATCATACTATTTCACGGGATTTGACGGGTCTTATTTATCCTTATCATTCTCGTTTTCATCATATTTTTAAATCGTGAGTTACAAAAAGTCAATTAAATTCATATTTTTAAGTTTATTGACTAAGATAACATGTTTATAAATCATTACCATGTTGCAAAGCATTATTATTCTATCAAAATATTACTTTAAACTTATTTTCAAATACTTTTTAAATTAAAAAATACGGTCAATATTGATTATTTTGCGTTTTTCAACTAGCTTCATTTGTTGCGAAAAACTTTGGTATTATTGGATGACAAGGTTATACAATAAAAATTTCATCGTTTTAAAAAATATTTTAAGTCTGCATTAACCTATCTGTCAAGTGTTTTAGAGGTAACAAGTACATATTTTTATTTATATTTTTGTCATAAAATATAGATCTTTTAATAATAAAATTGTGTTACTGGACACCGAATTATTTTACGATCTTTCTCGAGCTTCTAAATCTGTTATTTTGGTCAAATGAAGACAATCTAAATGTAATTAAATATTCTCGTCTTAAGATATATTCAATAATCCTCAATTATTGATCAATTTAAATAATGAAATTAAACTTTTAAGCAATAAGATCATTGAAGAAATTTTTGTTGACGGATGACATAAAAACTCGGGGCCATTTAAAAAGTGTTTATGACTCTAAAACTACAATTGGAAACGAGAAAAAAACCTTATTCTGTAATTCTGTAATTAATTCTAAAAAAATACGTTCATCTAATAATTAGATCTCAAGCTTTCTCTTGAAAGATATAACACCATAAATTTGAAAAAGCTACGCTCGGAAAATGATTTTGATGAATCTACAATAATTTTCTTGGTTCAACCATAGAGTATTTGGTTGAATCAACAAAAAAATGTTGATCAGTCAATCTAATATCTCGTTGAATCAATCAGTTCAATTTAACTAAATTTCCATGTATATCCAAAATAACAGTTCTTTTGGTTCAAGAACATTTTTTTCTTAGTTGTAGTTAGGGACATGTTATCGGCTGACACTTATGTTAGAATTTTAATCGAATTTACTGTAGTTAGGAAGATTGGTCTTCCAAACGCAAGCTTGTAATATTTCAGGAAAATGATATTGTCAACTTTTTTATTCTTACCTATATAACCTTCTTTGACCCTTATCTTTCGAATTGACATGCATCAAACACATCGCATGTTTTACTGTTATTCTACATATGTGCTTTGGTTGAAATGTCCCACATTCTTTAGGAACTGTTGATACAAAGTGTAAATAACTTCTTCCTCGACGATGTTTTCCATGCGACTGCGTTATCTCAAATCCTCCTGCGGTATGTCTTACTTAGGTTAACACGTGCTTTAGTTTCGCGTTATCTTCCTTATATTGAATGACACATTACATATTCGGCATTTTACATGGTATTTTCAAGATCTCTTTACAGGGTAAATAATGTCAGCTGCCTTTGATGTTTGCCGTTCGTAGGAAATTCGTCACTTTTCTTATCTAGTGTCATAGTGTTCACAATGAATCAGAAAGTCATTTCGGAAACATAAGGTCTGATTCAAGACTATAGATTCTGATATTATTGATGGGGTCATCTATAAAGTACGTTATCAATGTCGAAATATTTTTGACCCCCGCGCTTGTTTCAAACCTTGCTTATGCCTTGAAAGAATGATTGGCTTATTTTTCGATGGGGATTTGGGCAATTGAAATATTTTTTTGACCAGTTTGGGTTCGGTCGTCCTAACTGGATGCCAATTCTCTAAAGCTAAACAATGATCTTATACTCGACACTTACAGAGATCACCTCTTAAATTCTGATGTTGCCAGACTAGAATCCTCCGAGAGCTTGTAAGTTTATCTTTACCTTCCTTTGACTTTTGTAGAAAACTCTTATTTCAGAATCAGAATTTCCTTAGCCTTTACGAGTTTACGGGAATATTGGCTCAGCTTAGGTTTTTGAATTCCGAGAGAGGAAGAATATGCTTAAATGACTCAAAATATGACTTCCTAGCAGGTCAATATGTAATCTTAATCAGGTAGAAGATTTATATTATTTACTGGCACAATGGCCTGCCTAAAACCATTTCAGACCTCCGTTTCTTAGAAATCTTGCGGATTCGAATGTGGTTAGTCAATGATCTAAGCATCTTATCAATAAGTAGTAATGTACGGATTTTACGGATTCGCAATGAAATGAGTTGTTCTATGGTGAGTAGAATTTTCCACCTCAAAGAAGACTTTAAAAAAATAGTTGATTTTTTAAGAAAATAGTGAAATTTTTTACGATGTATAGTTCAGTTCTCAAAGAAAAAAATGCATTCTCAACGAAAGTTTTAATATTTCGTATTTCAGCAGAACAAGATTTAAATTCTACATCAAAAAGAAAGAAAGATAAATTTTCAACTGAGAGAGATGATTTTTCTATCAAACATGATGAATTTTCAAACCGAATGGATGAATTTTTAACGAAACAGACAAATTTTCCACCAAGAAAGATAACGAAACACTTCGCTAAGAGAATAGTCGAATTTTAAACGTAAACAGATGGATTTTTAACCAAAATGTAATTTTCAATCAAGTGAGATAAATGTTCAACCAAATAGTCTAATTTTCAACTAAAAAATAAAAGTTTTTAATCAAAAATGGAATAGTTGCATTTTCAGCTTAAAAAATTATTCTAAAAAACAACTAATTTTCTACCAGTTGAATTAAACGAAAAAAACACTATTAAAAAAAAGTACATCTATAACCAGGAAGATGAATTTTCAAGGAAGAAGATTAATTTTCTATCCAAAAAGACGAATTTTCAACCAAATACATAAATTTTCTACGAAACAGTTGAATTCTCCATCTGAAATTATAATTTTTAAACAAAAAAGTTAATTTTCTATGAAGTAGTTAATTTTTCAAATAAATGTTTTTTTTAACCAAATAGTTGAACTTTCTACCAAAATAGTTCAACTTCCAATCAAATAGTTGAATTTTCTACTAAAATGATAAGTTCTCAACCAAAAATAAAATAGTTAGATTTTCATTAAAAAATAAATTATTTTTCAACACAAAAAAAAAATAATTTTCTACCCAGTTAAATTGAACCGGAAAAGTCAAATTTCCAGCATAATGGTTGAATCCACAACAAAAAAGTTCTTTTTCTACCAAGTCATTTATTTTTGAAATAAAAAGTTTAATTAAACCCAATAGTTGAATTTTTTACCAAAATAGTTAAATTTTCAACCAACAAGATGAATTTTCAACCAAGCAGATGCATTTTTATCAAAAAATATGGTATTTACGAAAAAATGAATCTTACAAAAAACGTATTTTCTAAGAACAATTGAATTTTCAACCCGAAAGTAAGAATTTTCAACAAAAATGTTCAGTTTTAACCAGATAGTTCAATTTTCTACCAAAATGTTGAATTTTAAAGCCAAAAAGACGACTTTTCTACAAATCAGTTAAATTTTCAAACCGAAAAGATGATTTCTCAGCGAAGATTGTAATACTTGATATTTCAACCAAAAAATATTTCAATTTGAAATAAAAAAGAATTGAGTTTCACCAAAAAAGACAAACTTTCAACAAAATACATGAATTTTCAAGCAAATACTTGAATGTTTATATAGAAAAAATCAATTTCCAATTAAAAATATAAATTTTTAACAAAAAATGGAATAATTACATTGTCACTTCAACCAAATTGGTTAAATTGTCTGCTATAAAGAGATGAATTTTCAACTAAAATAATGAATTTTTACAAAAAATTTATTTTCAACAAATGAAATGGCTGAAATGATATTTCAACCACGACAGATTATAATTTAAATAAAAAAAAGTTGAATTCAAGCAGAAAATAAGTATTTTCAAACAAAATAGTTAAATTTAAAACCAAAGAGATCCATTTTAAACGAAAAATATGAATTTTCCTCTAAGAAGATTAATGTTATACCAAAAAGCGCGAATTTTTAATAGAATGCATGAATTTTGAACTGAAAAATATACATTTTTAACTAAATAGTTTAATATTTAACTAAAAAGTATTACTTTTTAACTAGAAATGTAATATTTCAATTTCCAGTAGAAAAAAAATTAATTTTTCAACGAAATATATACATTTTTAACCAGCGAAATAAATTTTTAACTAAATAGTTCAACTTTCAACCAAGCAGTTGAATGTTTGACCAAAATTTATTTTTGAACAAAAAGGCTGAGATACATTGTGAATCCAAAAATCAGTTTTTTGTTTTGAAAAAACATATTCAAAAAGTTCAATATGTGCAAAAAGAATACTTTTTGAATATGTTTTTCCAAAACAACTGATTTTTGGATTCACAATATTTCTGAGCCTTTTTGTTCAAAAATAAATTGTTGCACAGATTGACTTGTTAATATTGTGTTTCTAATTTTCTTCTCCTAAAATTTAACAAACCGAGATATTAAGCCATAGACCTTGATATTTGTTTCTCTTGAGTTCGGATTCAATTGTCGTTCTTATCGGTTTTTTGGTCAACTCTCAAATAATAGTAGACTTATTAGCCAAGAAGAATGAACTTGAAAACAAAAGTGGTTGAATTTTCTTATTGGGTTCTATTAATTTAGTTCTCCTTCTTGCGAAAAAACTATAAAAAGGAAATATGTCTTAATAAACGGTAAAAAGAGGAAGTCTTCAAAAAGGGGGAAAAAATGGAAGTATGGAAAAGAGTGTGGCGTCTGAAATATAAAAGTGATTTTCAAATTTATCAATTTATTATTGAACTGTACCATTACAAAGACGTCTTTGGCAAGGGTCGCAAACATTCTTAAAATTTATCACCAAGAAACGTACTAAACGTTATCTATGTTCGTAACGTTACTTCCACCGGAGTCCCTCCCCCCAACCTGTTACCAACCGTAGTTTTTGACACCTAATGTTCATAATATTAACATTTTGACGGTTTATTCAAAACAACACGTTCGTATAAAAAAAGTAAAAAAATCTTAATCTCGTCGATTAAATCGTTGAATTTACAATCGTCCGAAATGAGGCGTGGACGCTTTGTATGAAAAACGATAAGCAAGGACTGAGACAAGGACTGTCATTAAATGTTGCGGATTTGACGTTAATCTGACATTGTGATATTTGTATGGCAAAAAGAGATCAGTGATCACTATACTTTCAGACGAGTCAAAATTTTTTTAAACCTAACAATTCGAAACGACGTTCTGTTTTGCTGACACTAATCCAAGGGCAGATGAAGTAGGCTTTCAGGAGACATTCTCGAAGAATTTACTTGCAATTTAAAAATATAAATCAACGGGTGTCACTCCTAACGACCTACACAAAATTGAATTTTATTCAAGATCTTTCAACTTTAGATCGAATCCATTTCAAACCAGACAAGTTCTATACTTCGAGTCACATAAGCTCTCAGCCAAATATGTAGTTTTTAGAGATTATTTGGCAACACGCAGTTTTTTTATTTGGGAAGGATTTTTTCAGTTTTTGATCTAGTTAAGTTATCCCAATTTTAGTTCAGAATCCGGGTGATTTTTACTGTCCTCTTTGTAAATCCATCAGAAAATTTGAAGAAAGTTCAGAATTAACAAAGGGGCGCACTTATATGTTTTGCAATATTTTTTTTTTAATTTCGCCTTCTAGGAGGAAAACATTCTATGAGTTTCATGCAAGCTAAACTATTTTTGTGGCTAGAAGAATTTTTTTTGTCCTTAAATCAAATTTTCACATTTTTCTCTGAAACAACGAAAGATACAAAAAAATTTAGGATTGAAGTTTGCGTGCACGCCTAGAAAAATTCTACAAAAATGCCTTCTGTTCTTTTACGAGAAAAAAAATAACTAATGAGATTAAAAATGTGAAAAAATTCATGGTTTCAGAAGCAGAATTACTGAAAAACAAAATTTAAAAATATTTAATTATGTGAAAATAAATAAAGTAATAAATTACCAAGTGAAGTTTTTCCGAATTTAAATATTTTGATTATACCGGGGATATTTTCGCCTTCTGTTCTTTTAATAGCTTTTTTGTGAATGTCCTCGGTGTAATACAATAAAATTTTTTATGTCGGAAAACTTTCGTTCTTTAATTTAATATTTGATTTATTTTTGCATAATTCAATATTTAAAATGGTTTTTTCTCAATATTTTCGCTTCTGAAATGATATTCACAAATTATGGGAGTTTTTCGGATTATTATTCACAAAGTTTTCCAATTTAAAAAAATTATTCCGTCATTTTTTAATCTATTCAAGTTTTTATTTAAGAAACTTCAAAAAAATGTGTTTTCTTTTAGATAATCGTCAATAACACGAAAACCGGAAGTTTTCTCAATTTCTTTTCAATTTTCACATATTTACTTTTTAACTTTTTTAGTTTAAAAAAATGACCATGGTACAAAATTTCGGTACAAGTAGCCAGATTTCGTCGGTTCGTATAACTTGAGCTGGAAAAGGTGTTAAAAATATCGAAATTTTGATACTCATAGCCGGATTTTGTCGGTACGTATTGACACTCCCTTAAAAAAAATACATGTTCAGTTTTTTATATAGGTATTTTTCAAATTATTTCTTTTCTGTTTTTTTTTTCTTCATATTTTCAGTTCCTTGTAAAGTTATTCTTCAATTTGATTAAGTTTTTATACATTGTCAAATGTTTTTACTCGTACATACAATCGTAGAGAACATGAAAACCAGGAATTTTTCAAATCTTCAATTTTCTAGTTATTGAGAATTTCAGTAGGATTCTTTTATGAAACTTTTCAGTTTTTAGAGTTTTTGAAATTATTTTTGAATTTTTCTCGCAAACAAAAAAAACAAAAGAGTAAGGGACATTTTTCGTGGAACTTTTTTGGATTTGCAAACTTTCATGTGAATTTTTTGTTATATCTTTCGATGTTTCAGAGAAAAATGCGAAAATTGGATTTGATGAAGAAAAAAAATTTTTCTGGCTGCTAAAACGATTTAGCCCAAATAAAAGTAACAAAAAATTAGTCAAAAATATAAGTGTGGGTTTTATATAGAAACGGACTTCTTACATTTTCAAACCAATCATCGCAACTCTGTTAATTCTCAACCTTCTCTAAATTTTCCTGTGGATTTGAGAAGAGGACAGAAAAACTCGCAAGAATTTAAAAATGAAATTATACAGTCTAAAGTATATCAAAAGCTGTAAAAGTTTGAAAAGAAATGTGTGTTTTTGAAAGGCAGACGTCAAAATTCAAACACTCATAATTTTGTGGACAAATTTTTTTCTCTGCGACTTAAAATGTAGAACCTGTCTGGTTTGAAATGAATTCGATCTTTATATTCATGCAAAGTAGGGTGTCCAGAAAAAAGTCTAAAGGAACTAATAAATTTGATAAATGAAACACCTGAGTGGTCATTGGGTGAAAACCACTCCTACTTCCATTTAGGTACTTACACCATATTAGTACAAAATGAGAATGTACAGCAGCTGAAAGTGTTTCAGACATATCATAGCAAGTTTCGACTTATCGATCCGAATCGGCATGAATTGGAATACGTTAATCGTTAAGTAAGCTGATCTATAATTCGATATTTAATTCGAAATTTAATTCAGTGCGAGAGCAGTGTTTCCGCGGGCATGATTCATCGCCTTGTTTCATTAGCGATGAATGCCATACGTAATTGGCAAAATTATTCGATAACTCCTCGTATCTTCTTATCTTTGATCTTCTTGGCGGTAAATGGAGTATATAGCTGAACTCGAAAGGAAATCGGTTGAACAGGTTAGCTTGGTCGTAATATTTGCCGCAGGCACGCGCACGTGAGTAGACAGCCACAAAATACCGATCAAAATCCGGAGAAAGAGGCGGCGTACGACGTTTGAATATTTAAATCACACCAGCATTGTAACGAGTGGTTGCATATCGATTATCAAGACCATTCACGGGAAGGCCTTCTTTACTTTACCTCTCAACGATCCAATGATGCCGAACATGTCGGAGATAAATTGCTCCAGATAAATTATTTTTGATCCGTTCTCTTTCCCCGGTTGCTATTAGGTTGATTAAAACTTTCAATCAGAAGCAATAATTATTATAGTTTCATATTACGGGAATTACACGACTTTGTCTGGGAAAACGAAGATAAATATCATTTAAATCAATCCAAATGTGGACATGAATGGGTTCGATTTCAAGACATTTATTACATCGACGTTTGAGATTAGAGAAAAGACAGGATCTTAGTGATAAATAACGTGAGGAAGAAAAGAAGCTCTCGCCTGGCGGTGATTTTAATGGAAATTGAGACAGGCGTGCGGAGCTGGTGGTTGGTAGAAAAATTTCTTGAATGTAACCATCACTTTAAAATCATTAGACGTCCATTGACTAGAGGGAACAAAGAAATGAGCTCGCCTACGTAGATCCGCGGCACCGTGTCGATATCCCTGAACAGAGAATAGCCCCAGAGGCCTGAGAGCTCAGGCACATCATCCCACCTTTTCTGACGTTTACGAGGGATCGGAGAACTAATGCAGTGACCTTTTTTTCCGGCTGTTTTTTTTTAGATGGCTAATATTATCCGCAAATCTATAAGTATTTGGATCATTTCTTTCAGTACTTTTCCACCAATGTTATTACCTCTTTATCAAACTTATGAATCGCATCTTCTATAGGGTGATCAGCAATGTCGACAAGGCAACTTTATTCCAGACTTCAACCTCTTTCCCTTATTCGCCCCTTTTCCCCTTTTTTTAAAAATTCCTCTATTTTGCCTGTTTTCAAGAAAGTGCCATTTTTCCTCTTCATCTTGTTTTTTTTACTTGAGGTAGCTTTGCCAAAAATCAGGCCTCTGGAAGAAAAAAGTTTTCTGTAACTTTGAGAATTGAAATGATATTATCGCTCATGTCTTATGAAAGGAAAAACATGACTTTTTATAAAGTAAGCTTGAAACTTAAAACCAGATTTTCTAACGTTATTTTCTGTAATTTAATTTTTTTTTGTCGCTTATCATTTTTTTTCAAATGGTTGAATTTCAATCAATCATGGCTTGTTTAGGTGAAAACAATCCCTAAAACTCTACAGATTCCAATTTTTCAAATAAATAAATAATCTTTACATGTTAAAAACAATAGTCTGATAGGGAATGTTTGAAAATAGGAAAACATTGTTAAATTACATTTTTTTGTAAGTTTAAAATTTCAATCTAGGTTGAAAGTTAATCCTTTTTTATTTAAAAGTCCACTATTATATTTTTGAAGAAATCATTTCTTTTGGTTAGAAAATCTACTATTTGGTTGAATATTTAATTATTTTGTTGAAAATACCACTATTTTGTTAAAAAGTAATCTTTTTTGCTCGGAAACTCAACTGCTTGGTTGAAAATTAAATTGCTTCATGAAAAATCCATTCTAATGGTTGAAGATTGAACTATTTTGTTGAAAATTAGTTTTTTCGTTGAAAATTAATTTTCCTAACTGAAAATTCAACTATTTGACTGACATTCCATGTAATTGGTTGAGGTTAAACTATTTTGTTGAAGGTTCATTTTTTTATTACAAATTCATTTTTTCAAATGAAAATTTAACTATTTCAGTTTTTGGCGATGGAATAATAGTTTTTGATCTACGAAAACCTAAAATTAATATCTATCTTATGGTTTAGATTAAGTAGATGGAAAACCGTCACTCCATCGACAAAAAGCCATTCAGAAAAATAACATCAAAAGTCAATTTACCTATTCCATGTTTGTTTCAAAAATGTTTTTTTGTTGTTGTTGAAAATTCAACTATATGTTGGAAAATTTATGTATTTTGTTGGATACTTTTCTTGTTTGTTGAAAATCCAGCTACTGCTTGGTTTAAAATTAAACTACTTGGTTGAAAATTAATTTTTTCAGTCGAAAATTGATCTCTTTGGTTGCAAATGAACTTTTTTAATTGAAAATTTATATTTTTGGGTTGAAAGTTAAAGTTTCATGTTAAAAATTCGTTTTTTTAGACAAATTTCTTCTTCTGTCTTGTCTGAAAAACTTTCTTTGTTTAATATGAAACTATGTTCGAAAACATTTTTTTTTTGTTCGAATTTCTGTCTCTTTCAGGAGTCTTTCTCTTTTTTTAACTGAATATACAACTGTTTGGATGAAAACTAATCTCTTTTTGTTGAAATTGGATGTGATTTTGTATTGAAACCTCTATCACGTTTCTTTGAGAAATTTGCAAACAATTTTTTCATGCCCTTTCCATTGCTCGTTATCATTGAGAATTCATCCTTTTTATTGAAAATTCAAATTGTTGGTTGAAAGTTGATGTCCCTGGTTAAAAATTCCTTTTGTTGTTGTTGTTGAAGATTCATCTCTTTGGTTGAAAATTTAACTATTTTGTTGTAAATAAATTATTTTGAATTAATTTTTTCAAGTGAAAATTCAACTGTTACATTTTTGGTTAGAAATGTATCTTTTTTATTTGAAAGTTCAACTGTTTGGTTAAAAATAAACATATCTTTGTACGTTGCAAATTCAACTTTTGATGAGAAATTTAATCATTTGTATGAAAATTGAACTATTTTGTTAATAAGTCACAATTTTTTATCAATAATTGAACCGTTTTGTTGAATATCCGTTTCTTTGTAGGAAATTTGTTCTGTCGGATTTAAAATTTAATTAGGAAACCTTAAACTTTAATTCACTTCTGAAAAATTCGTCGGTTAGGACTGAATATTTAAGTATTTGCTTTAAAACCCAACTGTTTTTGGTTGAAGTTTGATCTTTTTTATTTGAAAATTCGACCATTTAGTTGAAAATTAATTTTTGTGGATTGAAAATTCAACTATTTGGTTAAAAATTGAACTATTTAGTTGAGAATAATTAGTAGTCTCTCTTGCTTCAATATTCAACTATTTGGTATTTACTACATACTTTGTTGAAAAATTGATTTCCTATTATGCCTGCATTTTCATGAAAAATCACCCTGTTTTCCTAGTTCTGAGAGAATTTCCGGCTATTAACTCTGTTATTCCTTTTTAGCCTTATGGCATGATCTCATCAACAGGGTGTCTAGTGATCAAAAAATTTGAAATTCCCGCAGTTTTCCGGGTTTTTTCCAGGTCAAATATTTTTCCCGCAACCAAGTTTTAGATGTCTTTCTGCGATTTTTAAAAGTCAACGTATACGTAGATATAGGAATTTTAAAATAATATAGAAAACAAATCTGTCCGCTGCGCGAGCACACTCTCATTTTTCGTGAGGATAAATAGTTCGAATTTTCGAGTACTACGAATAGCCGTACATAGAATTTTCCAATCTTGAAAAAAATGGTCTCAACAATTTTGAAAATGCTATAACTTTTTGAATTTTCATCCAAAATAACTGATTGAAGAACTTGTCCTTTTCTTTTAGGTCTTAAAAAGTGTACCAAAGCTCAATCCAATCTGATCATTTTTTCGACATTTATCGTGCCTACAGACAGACTACAAACAGACAGCTTCTTAAACATGTTTTTTTCAGGGTGTGTCAAAACGTGAATTTAATGAAAAACGACCAAGTTAAATTTCACATAAAACCAATACCTTCTCATAAGAATGAGAATGTAAAAATTTGATTTTTTGTTTATTTGGTAATGTAATTTTTCATGATTAAAACCAAAACCACGCGCCCTATAAAAAATGATTCATCACAAACTTGTAGATCTTTTTTAGCTGCACAATTCTTGTTAATACATCTTCTTTAGTTTCTTGCATAGTTTGACCGCAAAATCGAATTATTGTTGATTTTTCATTATTTTTTGTGGGCTCAAAATTTGAATTTTCGAATTTTCGAGAAAACTCAAAAAGTTGTTATGATAATCTTGTAGGTACATAGAATTCTCAGATCTTAAAAAAATGGTCTCAACAATTTTGAAAATGCTCTAACTTTTTGAATTTTTATCCAAAAAAGCTGGCTAACGAACTAGTATTTTTCTTTTAGGACTTAAAAAAGTGTGCCAAAGTTCAATCCAATCTGATAATTGTTTGGAAAGTTATCGTGCCTACAGACTGCAGACAGACTACAGAATACAGAGAGACTACATATTACAGTCTACAGATAGACACCTGCGTTAAAATCTTTTTTTCTGACTTAGTGGGTCTCAAAACGTGGAGATTTGATGGAAACTAAGTCAAATTTTACATAAAACCAATACATTCTCAGTAGGATGAGAATGTAAAAAATTACATAAAACGGTACTCAGGATAAGCATAGGAAGGAACCTTGCGACTGCAGATAAAGTGTAAATGGAATAAAAAGAATATAAAGTAGAAAAAA
Source organism: Andricus quercusramuli (assembly GCA_932178445.1). Taxonomy (NCBI): domain Eukaryota; kingdom Metazoa; phylum Arthropoda; class Insecta; order Hymenoptera; family Cynipidae; genus Andricus; species Andricus quercusramuli. The sequence continues at coordinate 1,031,809 of CAKNXH010000069.1, read as the reverse complement.
ATCGATTTTTCGATCAAATGCAAAAAATTCCCGGTCCTAAACAAAATTCCCGGGGTTTCCCCGGTTTTTTCACGATCCAATAAAATTCTGGGTTTCTCCCGGTTTCCCGGTCCGCTAGACACCCTGATCAATTTTGGTTACCAAGGTTATATTTGGCCACCTTTTCCGACGCTTATTAGACACCAGATAACTAATCCAGTTGTTGCGTGACCCTGCATTTCCGAATGAACAGAACAGGAATCTGCAGAATAGAAGCAATGGTTCGCGAGTTCCTCTACTCTCTGCCGAGTTTGACTGCTACGCTGGCATGTTCGCAATTTTCAAGACGGGCTCATTCCATTCTGAGAAGCTGCTGCCACCCTCCGTTATATGAGGCGCGAATGGCACGAGAGGCGTGTAATTGGACATGTCGAGTGTTGTAAGCAAGTACGTTAGCATTCGGCCTTGTTCTTATACAGTGCCTGCTTCTTGGTCCAAGGCGCTTAGTGCTGAGAGAGCGATGATGTACAGCGACGTGTGAGCGTTCCAAGAGAGAAGAAGAGATGAAAAGTGGATGAGGAAAAGAGAGGAGAATGGCCGGGAAACCAGAAAAACATATGAAGTAGCCTGGAATTCTACACAGCGGGAAAAAGCCGGGCACTTTTTTTGAAAACCTACAGTGTGGATGGGGGCAGACTTGCGTTCAGTTAGCGCATTGTCTGGAGTGACTGGACCGTCTAATCTAGACGGGTTTTTCAGCCCTAATCGGGTGCTGGCTAGCCTGACATGAACGAACAATTTTCGAAACATCAAACCCAAATATCTTCCTGCACATTTCCAAAAATACCCAGGGTGTTTAAAAGTACCAAAGATCAAAAATGAACACTAAAAAAAATTTCCTTGTCGTCTAGGCAGTCTATTCGGGCCCTAATCGGGTGCTGGCTAGTCTATCAGGACCAACAATTTTTCGAGGTTTTGAATCCAAATATTTTGTTGCATATTTCCAAAAATATGCAGGGTGTTTAGAAGTATAAGAAATTTAAAATTTACATTAAAAACCAAGAATTTTTTTCTCATCATCTAGATTTCAGACAGTCTTTGAAATAATTTTCACATAAACTGTCTAAAATAGGTTTTCACAAGACCAAATGACTATCGCTAGATTAGCTTGTTCAGAATAGCGTTTGAGCGTACCAAAACGTTTCACTCCTACTTACGCCATTATAGACCGCCTTGAGAGCGCCACATTAGCGGTCAGGACGGTCTATCCTGGCCCCGAATAGTTCCCCGATAATTTTCTACACGGGCGGATTTTTTTCAGATTTGTTTTTACTTTTGCAACAAATATCGTCTTGCGCTTCGATAAAAATGTGTTTGGAATTGTTCTCAGTGTTACCAACCATCTCCATTAAAAATTTTTGAAAATCATATTATATTGAAGATTAACAAATCAATTTTTTTTTGTGTCCGTCTCTCTGTCATACTTTTTTGCAAGGAGGAGAATTGAGGGGCAATAATTATAGGAAAAGTAGGGGAAATGAGAGAAAGTAAATGAAGGGAAAGTAAGGGTATCTAGGGGAAATTAGGAAATGAGGGGTGGGGACGTAGGTAAAATGAGTGAAAATATGTGGAGGGGATGGTAAAGCAAGTGGGGGGTAGTGAAAGTGAAGGGGAAACCAGGGATGTGAAAGTAGAGTGAGTGATCAAAAATCAGGAGGGGAAGTAAGGGGAGTGAGAGGAAATTAGGGAAATTAGAGGGATTTTTAGGGATTTTTAGGGAGGGAAAATAAGGTAAACTAGAGTAATTGAGAGCAAACAAGGAAAGCGGAATCAGGTCAAGTGAGGGCAAGGGATGTATGCGAAACGGAGAGAGGAGAAGTTGGGAGAATGATTGAAAATAAGGGGAGGGAAAATAAAGACAGTGAGAGCCGCCAACCGGGGGGGGGGGGTGAAGCAGGGGAAAAAGGGATTGGTGGTAGGAGAAGTGAATGTAAGTCAAGGGAAGTGTAGGAAATAATTAGAAATTATGGTAAATAGGGTAAGAGGAGATTTAGCTGAAAAAGTGAGGAGAGGTGTAAGTATGGGAGAAAGAAGTTGGGAAGGGTTGGTGAAGTAAGGGGTGGGGAAGTAGGAGAATGTGGCGGGCGTGGTAGAGGAAAAGTATAGGAGAACGATGTTTGAACGTCTCAATTAACATCTTAATTGGCTACAAAAATCTTTTTTGTAGGCGCGCGGTGTCTACTATGACTAATTTTTACGTATTTATGATAGCAATATTATATAGGTAAACCAAATTTATCAATCAAATAAATTGAAAAATGGCTTTTCAAGAAAAACTGATTTGAAATGGGAGAGTGACATAGGCTCACGTGTTATATATTTTATCCTTAAATATGATATTGACGTCTCTTTTACCGATTTGCATCTTTTCCTTTTATTTTCAAGAATTCTTCTTCTTTCTCTTGTTTTTAAGAAAAATTCCTGCTGTTTCGATTTTCCGATCAAGTCGAATAAAATTCAACAATTTTCTTTTGATTTGGAAAGAAGTGACAGTGGGAAAAAATTAAATCACAAAAACTATTGTTGACATCATTATTTTTCGTAAGTTTCAAACTTTTTTCATAAAAAATAATGTTTTTTCTTTCATCAGACATGACTGATCATATCATTTCAATTCTTAAAATCATGGGAAACTTTTTTCTTTCAGGGTATAGACCCCAATAAGAAAATATGACTATTATATTTCAAATTCAGAATTCCTCTCTTTTAGTCGAAAATTCACCTGTTTTGTTGAATATTTGTCTTTTTAAAATAAAATTGATTGGTTTGGATTTAAAATTCAATGCTGGGTAGAAAATTAGTCTTTTTTGATTGTAAGTAAATTCTTTTTGATTAAAAAGTCTATTTTTATATAGTTGGTTCAGAATATATCTCTTTTGGTTACAAATTCCATACTCTTTGCTTGAAACCTCAATCAATTGGTTGGAAATTCAACTATTTTGTTGAAAATTAAACTATTTTGTTAAGACCTCATCTCTTTTGTTCGAAAATTCGACTGCTGTGTTGAACATTTGTGCTTTCGGATAGAAAATTCGTCATTTTATATCAAAAATTCATCTTTTTGGTATTTGAAATTCTACTATTTGCTTTAAAATGTAATTATTTGGTTGAAAATTCAAATAGTTTGTTAAGGATTCATCCTTTTGGTTCGAAAATATCAACTACTTGGTTAAAAGTTGGTTGATGATTTAACTATTTAGTTGAAAAATCGTATTTTTTGGTTGAAAATTAATTTTCTTAATTGAAAATTTAACTGTTTTATTTTTGGCTGAAGATTGATCGTTTTTTGTTGAAAATTCAATTATTACAGTTTTCGCTGAGAATTCACCTTTTTGACTAAAAGCTAATTCTTTTTATTTGAAAAGTCTAGTATTATATTTTGGCTCTAGAATTCATCCCTTTTGGTTGAAGATTCCAATATTTGGTTGAAACTTAAATTATTTTGTTCAAAATTCCACTATTTTCTTCAAATGTCATCTTCTTGGTCGAGAATTTAACTGTTTTCTTGAATATTTGTCTTTTTGGATAGAAAATCAGTCCTCTTGGAAAGAAAATTCATCTTTTGATAGAAAAGTTATCTTCTTGGGTTGAAAATTTGATCATTTTGTTGAATATTCAACTATTTTGTTACCAATTCAAAGTTTTCGTTGAAAATCTATCCCTTTTGCTCAAAGGTTCAACTGTTTGGTTGAAAATTAATTTTTTGGTCACAAATTCATCTTTCTTAGTTAAAAAATAACTTTTTGTTGAAAGATCGTCTTTTTTATATTCTTAGGCATATAGTGCCTCGATTAATGTTATTTACAAATATTAGTTTTCCGTTTTGTGGCTTAGGAGTCCGTAATAGATGAAGGAGATTTATACACCTAAGCCACAACACGGAAAACTAATGTAAGTACTGAGGGTCGCAAAAAGCCAAGAACAAGTTATTTGCAAAACTTTATTCCCTTATTATTTTCCTATTTTCTTGAAAAATCACCATATTTCTCCTGTTTTGAGAGAATCTTGAACTGTGAAGTCAGAAAATCACTTTTACAATAATTTTACATAATATATTTTACCTAGGATTTCTAAAATGTTCAATTATTTTCAAAATTCATATAACAGAGCAATAAGTATTAATAATGATTATTGTAAGCGCCTAAAAATCAACCTAGAAAATGTAATTTTTGACCGGGAAAACCGCAAAATAGCCTGAAATTTTTTTGGAAGTTTGAGTGGCCATCCTGAAAAGGTGGTGAGAGTGAGAGAAAGAGAGAAAAGAGCTCATGAACTACGTAAGAGAGCGGTATCATCAAACACCTTACCGCTAAGCGAAGGCATCATGATGGATAACCGTTGATGAAATCATTCATACATAAACTCATCCCCGTATAGTCAACCCACGAGAATTGCTTTGAACCGTTAATATTTAATTACCCATTGATTTATTATTGGTCAAGTTGTTACGCTTGTTCGTTTGTATCGCTATTTGTTTCCTTGATAGCCGCTCCTCTAACATGTTATATGACTACCTCTGCAAAAATTCAACACTACTATTATCGACTACTCATCGCGCTCCTGATTTTGTAACGTACTAAATAAGATCGTAAAATCAGATCATAAAGTCCGAATTCCATTACCTATCCTTGACCATTATTTTATGGAATTTCGGAGAAGGGTCTAATCTCAGGATTATAATACATTACATAAAATTGATCCTAGTTTGGAATTCTCGTTTTAGTATCTCCGCATAACAGATAGAAAGAGTCGCAGTAAGATTTTTATTTCATCTGGACCAATGAAATCAAAGTAACTTAATTTGAATTTTTCTGAATTACCATTTGTCGTAATTTAGAACTATAAAATACACCCATAACGAAATTTAGCCAAATCATTAGGACATGTCGTAAAATACAATGATTGATTTGACGTGACGTTTTTTTATGGTTAATTTTTCTTCTGCTTTTTTTATTGTTTTTTCGCTTCATCTGTTAACCACTATTAATAGTATATTAAATGAAACTCATATTCCTAATATGATCTTATGAAGTTAATTCTCCTTGTGGAATATTGCTCATGGCAAATAAAATTCTCTTTGGAACTGATATATATTTAATTGCAATGCCCATAGCCATAAAACGACAAGCGGAATAGAAACAACTATTTTAAATAATGTATGCAATTTTAAAAGTTTCTGTGATTAAAATAATATTTATTTTCAGATACATTATTCAGAATTTGCAACAATTAAAACAAAAATTAAGTGGAACTTTCTGATACTTTTTGTTCGAAAAAGTCCTGCTCAAAATAAAAATAAAATAAGTGGGACTTTTTCGATACTCTTGCTCTACAAAAGTCCCATCAGCGCATGTAAACATTTCGTTAAAAAATAAAATGGAACTTAGTACTTTAGCGGGACTATAGCCGGGATCCCGAAGGAATTTTTGTTCACTCGGGAAAAAATAGAAATTAGGCAAATTGCCCTTCAGTCAAATAAATTTTGGTAAAATAAACATTAGGGGAAGTAGAATTTTGTGAATATTTATGCGCCTCAAAAACCGCGTTCATAATTTGTTCCGTCATCTGCTATGTGGTTATTTCGAGCTATCTAATTAAATACAGAACAGTCAAAAAATATAAATAGATTTAATAAATAAAGATGATAAATCATCCAACTATTTCCAGACTTAACTCGAAATTGTGACTTTCATTCGGAATAATAAAAATTAACGCAAATGGTAATTAAGGAAGATAAACACGGTGCCAAATAGTCACTCATATAAACGGAAAATTGTTGAAATGAGAATTACAAAAAATGGAAATGACATTGAGTGTTGATTAGGGATAATGAAAATGGCGGAAAATGGTCTTTCAAAAACATAAAAATGAGAAAGAATGGCGATTTAAGAAAATAAATTCAGGTCAAACGACAATTCTGATAATTGCTCATAATTCGAAATTGCTCATTTGAAAATTTAACTATTTGGTAGAAAATTATTCTTTTTATGAAAATTCATATTTTTGAGTTCAAAATGCAACTTGTATGTGAATAAATTTCTCTTTATGGCATTTTTGGTTGAAAATTTATCATTCACAAGTTAAAACTTGAAACATTTCTAGAAAACTCACGTATTTTGTCAAAAATTCGTCTCTTTGGTTAGAAAATTGATATTATTTTTTGAAAAATCATCTGTTTGGTTGAAGATTCAACTATTTGGTTAAAAACTCGTCTCTATAAATTGAATTTAACTGTTTTTATATTATTTGTTTTTGTTGAAAATTAATTTTTTTAAATGAAAATTAATATTCTAAACTTTTTCATTTAACGAATTGATATTTCTCTTGAAAACTGATCTTTCTTTATTGAAAACATCCTATATTTGTTAGAAAATCATCTTTTTGGGCAGAAAATTTATCTACGTTTTGTAAAATACATGACTCGTTTGAGGATTCAACTGTTTCATCAAAGTCATATGTTTTTGTCAATGATTCTACTGTTTTATGGAAAATTCGTTTTTTTCGATTAAAAATTCATGTTTATAATAGAAAAGTCATCTTACTGGGTTAAAAATTAACTTTTTTGTTAAAAGTTCAACTTTTCGGGTTTCACATTCGACTATTTGGTTAAAAATGAAACTACTTATGTGAAAATTCAACTATTTGGTAGAAAATTATCTTTTTTCAGAAAATTTATATTTTCAAGCGGAAAATTCAACAGTTTTGTGAATAAATTCGTCCTTTTGGCTGAAAAATTATACAATTTGATTGAAAATTCATGTATTTGATTCAAAATAGGTTTTTTCTTGTTAAAATTAATTTTTCATCTGAAAATTCCACAATTACATTTTTGGTTAAAAATTTATCCATTACAAGTTAAAAATTCAGACATATGCTGGAAAACTTATGTATTTATTTTTGCGTAGAAATTTATTATTGTTTGTTGAAAAATCATCTTTTTGGATGAATATTCAACTATTTACTCAAAAACTCGTCTCTATAATAGTTGAAATAAACTGTTTAAAAATTATTCGTTTTTTGTTGTTGTTGAAAATTAGTTTTTTATCACGAAAATTCATGTTTAAGCTAAAAATTTAGGGATTCTATTTTTGGTTGAAAACTCATCTCTTTTGTCGAAAATATCCTACATATCTTTGTTAAAAATTCGTCTTTTTGGTTAGAAAATTAATATATTTGTGTAAAATACATAATTTGGTTGAGGATCCAACTTTTTTTGTCAAATACATATTTTGTGGTCAAAAATTTAACTTTTACATTGAAATTTATTTCTGTTGGATTGAAAATTCATATTTATAGTGAAAAAATCATCTTTCTTGGTTGAAAATAAATTTTTTCGTTCAAAATTCAACTTTTTCATTTGATAATTCAACTATTTGTTTGAAAATTTATTTACATTGCTTGAAATGTCTACTATTTGGTTAGTACTGCAACTTTTCCATTGAAAATTAGTTTTTTGTTGCAAAAAATTCGTCTTTTTTATCGAAAATTCATCTCTCTTGTACTTTAGCTCATGCACATTTCTTGTTTGTCAGATAACTTTTTGACTTACTGTCGATAAATTGTCTCCCAAAATTCAATATACATAAAAAATGAAACCTAATTATACGGACTGTACTGAACCTGATTCCATATTACATGGAGCAGTCGATACCGATTTAAAAAATAAAGGCAATAAATTATTCAACTATTTCCGGACCTAATTGACAATTGTGACTTTGATATGTCATTAAACAGTGAAAATCTCGATAAACACACGTGGCGCGATCGATAAATCACTAACGATGGGACAGTGCACTTAGCTAGCGTCTAATCTATTATTTGAGAGTGTCAGTGCGTCGGCGTTACATTAGTGTGGGGCGTTTAAACGTCAACTGACGTTTCCACTGTTCCGAGGGTTTCCTATGCAATGTGTGCACTATACACATGCTAGGATTTCATATGTGTGAATTTTGGCCACTATAATTTATTCCAAGTAATATCGGGCAAATGTTCCTGCAACATTCGTGAACGCTGCATCGGCCGAGTGGAGTAAACATCGAGTAAATTCAAAGCATGTTTTCCAAACTGCTCGCCATTAGAATTTGGAATCCGAGAAGAAACACCCTCTTTAAAGAGATCAGATCCACTTTGAATCTCCCTGCACATAAATTCCGTAGCCAAAAGGAATCTCCTTCGAGAAGTCGTTGTAAATATACTCTTTTAACATGAGGTTGCTCAAATGCTTTGATCATTGAGAGAATTGCTCAACAATTTTATTGAGACATACTTCAAGGGGCACGCCAAAAACTACGGTTGGTGACAGGGTGTGGAGGAGGGCTCCAGTGGAAGTAACGTTACAAATTTAGATAACGTTTAGGATGTTTTTTGACGATATATTTTGAGAAAGTTTGTGAATTTTGCGAAAACTGTTCCTGCAATGGTGCAGTTCAATAATAACTTAATAAGTTAGAAAATCACTTTCATATTGCAGACTTCACACTCTTTCCTATACTCCTCACTTTTCCCTTTTTTAAAGAATTCCTCCTTTTCTCGTTTTTTCAAGAAATTTTTCCTTTTTCTTGTTTTTTCGCTTAAATGCGAACTGAATTAATGGAACCCAATAAAGAAATCGTAGTACTTCTGGTTAAAAGCTCATTATTTATGGTTGAAAAGTGTACTATTATATTTCTGGTTCGGAACTCAACTATTTTGGTGAAAAATTCTACTATTTGGTTGAAATTTTTATTATTTTGTTGAAAAAGCAACCATTTTGATTAAAAGTTATCTTCTTTAGTGCAAAAATTTAACTACACTCAAGTCACGATATGAGACCTGCCGGTTTACGATATTCCTAGAACGGATGGCTTCTGCAGTTTCGCGATCAGAAGAGTAGCGGGGCCGAAAGAGAGGATGTGCTCAGCCAAGCGTAACAAGCAGCTCTAGGGCAGTTTCTCAGTGCGATAGTTGAATCAGGTTGCGTCATGGTTTAGATTAAAAAGCCAAGCTAAGCCGTGCCCAAAACCGGCCATATATCGGGAGTTCAGTATATTTAATTAAAAGTCGAACTATTTCGTTCAAAATTAATTTCTTGTTTGAAAATTCAACTATTTCGTTGAAAATTGGTATACTTTTTGGTTTACATTTAATTTTTTTTGAATGAAGATTCAAATATGACATTTCTAGTTAAAAAATTATCTTTTTTAGTTGAAAATTTAACTACTTGGTTAACGATTTAACTATTTTGTTGAAAATTGATATTTTGTATTGCATTTAACGGTTTCTGACTAACAATTCATCTGTTCAAAATTAATCTTTATAGTGGAAAATTCAACCATTTTGTTCTGAATAACAATGTATTTATTTCACTTTTTGGTTGAAAATTTTGTATTTTTAATTGAAATTTAATATTTTACATTCAAAAATTCTATTAGAGGGGATAACAAGTCGTGAAGTCAGGCGTACACCTTCGCTGAAGTCACTGGCGTGAAGTCATTTGAGTTCACACGAAGTCACTGAAATCGTTTGATGTCAGTGTACACACCATCAGTCGAGTTGTGAAGCCCTCTATTCTATGATTTGGTAGAAAATTCATATACTTTGTTGCAAATTTGTCTCTTTTGATAGAAAATTAATTTTCTTAGTTACAGATTCATACTTTGTTGTTGAAAATTCATGTTTTTTTTTATTAAAAACGCAACTATTGGTTTAAAAATGAATTCGTTTTGGTTGAGGGTTCAACTTTTTTGCTGAAAATTCACCTCCTTCGGTTGAACTCAACTGTTTTTCATTTCAAATCAGAATATTTTTTTGGTTCAAATATCAAGCATTACAGGTTTCCTTGATAATTCATTTTTTCGGTTTATAAATTCAACTTCGTCGTAGAAAATTTGTAATTTTAGCTCTAAAATTCAGAAATTTTGTAGGCAGTTAAACCGTCTGGTTAAAAATGAACTTTTTCGTTTAAATTTCTCCTTTCCGGACTGAAAATTAAATTGTATTGTAGAAAATACGTCTTTGTTACATTCGTACCATCTTTTTTGGTAAAAAAATGCAACTTTTTGGTTGAAAATTCGTCTTTTTGTTTGAAAATTTAACTGTTTTAGTAAAAAATTCCACCATTTTGATGGAAATTAAACTATTTACTTCATAAAACTAACGTATTGGTAGAAAATGAACTCTTTTGTGGAATATTTATATTGCCGGGTGGAAAATTCAACTGTTTTGTGAAAATTTCATGTATTATGTTGAAAATTCATAGTTTTGGGTGGAATATTATTCTTTTTTCTTGAAAATTCCTCTTTTTGTCTTTTGATTCGAATATTTTGTTAAAAATTCGTGTTTTTTTGTTCAATTTCACTGGCAGAAAATCTGTTTTTCTTTGGTTGAAAATTAATTTTTTTCTTTTATTGATCGTGGCTTTTTGTGACCCTCAGTAGGAATACTAGTTTTTGTTTTTTGTAGCTTTAGGAAGCCGAAATTCTGATGTAAATCTAAATCTTCTTTATTATTTACGGACTCCAAAACCACAAAACTAAAAACTAGTATTAATTTTCTAAACTGAAAATGTAACTGTTCCATTTTTTGTATGAAATGTGCAGTATTTTTGATGATTATTTGAAGAAATTATATTTCTTACGAGCTTTCACAAAAAAATTATAGCCTGAAACTAAAATATACTCAATGAATTAATAGAACCCAACCAGTAAATCCAACTATTTTTTGTCGAATGTTGATTCTTTTCTATTGAAAAGTATACGAATTTTCTTTTTCGTTTAAAATTCATCTCTCGTGGTTGAAAATTCCACTAATTGTTTGAAGGTTAAATTATTTTGTTGAAAATTCAACTATTTTGTAAAAACTCATAAATTTTTGTTACAAATGTAACTATTGGATTTTTCGGTGAGGATTCATCTATTTTGGTCGAAAATTCAACTACATAGCGGAAAGTTAAACTGTTTTGTTAAGAATTAATTTTCTTGATTGAAGCTCCAACTATTTTGTTTAGAATTCTTTTTTTTCTTTGGTCGAAAATTAATTTCTACTACTGAAAATTTAATTATCCTTTGTTTTGTTCGAAAATTAATCTTTCTTAGTTGAAAATGCAAATATTTGTTTTAAACTAGATTTTTTGTGAAAAATTCATACTTTCGAGTTGAAAATTCAACTGTTTTGTAAAAAATGTGACTTTTCGGTTTGAAAAATTCCAATATTTTGTTCGAAATTCATCTTTTGAGACATATTTTCTACTTTTTGTTGATAATTTATCATTTTGGTGGTAAATTCTATTATTATTGTACAAAATTCGACTCATTCGTTGAAAATACAATATATTTCGTCTTGAAATCTTCAGCGTTGCATGTTGAATTCAGTATGGAACCTATATATACACCTATGAACCAAAATTCAATAGTGATTAACCCATAGGTTAATTTATTGAAAGAAAAATGAATGTGATCTTTTCATTTTTTTAAAGTTACTATATTGACTTTACTTTTAAAAGTCACTAAAAAGTTATTTGAGAAAAAAATGGCTGAAAGTGACTTTTCCCTGATCTCCAAGTTTCCTCTCACCTGCGGCCACTCTAGAGTAACCAATTTTTTCATTTATCAGAGATAAACTGAAACTTCTAGATCCTCGAGAGTGTTTGACCTTAACTCTTTTAACGACTTGTAAAGTTATGTATATCCTCAAATTCATAAGATGATTTCAAAATTTAATAGGCTCGTATTCAGAGGATTTATGTGCCCACTTTTTATCTATACGATTGTTATAATCTGTTTTATGGCACAGTATAAGATGAGGTAAAGTCCAGAGTAAAGGTAAAAGACTGGATTATTTTTATTGCATTTTTACTGCGATTAACGAGGAGGAATTTTTATGGTGACATTTAATCAATCAAAAGGTATCAGAGTTTTGATAGTGGGTGTATGTGATGAGGTCGCTATCAGCACTAGCATGTAAATTGTTTATTCAAACAAGTCATAAGAGAGATATCCTGGTCATGTACTTATCGAGTATTTACACTACTTAGCTTTGTGTAAACCAAGGTTTGTTGAGTCTTCAGTTATGCACTTCCTTCATTCATGCTACGTTCCATTCATGGAACGTAACAAGTATTTCAGAAAAACAAAATTTTCAATGAAATTTGTTGCAATCATAGTAATTATACGGCTTGAGGATAAAGAAGATTTTTTAAATAAAAATCTATTCTTTGATAGATTGAAATTATGTTGAGTAGAAGTGGCTAGATTCAAGGAGAATTGACTACAATTAATAGGACTTGTCCAAATCCTAACTTTTAAAAATCAATTCTCATTAGATTACTTTGCCCTGATATCCTAAAGCAAATTTTAATCTGAAAATTATATATACTTTCATTATCAGTAAAATTGATTAGAATTCATTACATTGTCTATACTTCAGTAGGATTGGCTGTAATTCACTGACTTTATCTTTATTTCGGGAGAATTGAATAGATTTTACTACATTTGAAGAAAATTGACTAGAACTCATCAAAATTGTATAAATGTCCTAATTATTCATTAATATACACTTCTTGTCTAGACTTCAGTGAAATCGATTAGAATTCACTACAGTCTAGACTTCAGGATAATTGAATAGAAATCACTCAATTGTCTCAGATTGACCATCATTCAACTGAGTTGTCTAGATTTCGGGAGAATTTGCTTGATTTCAAGAAAATTTAATAGAATTCGTTAGAATTGAATTCGGCAGAACTTAGAGGAATTCAGGAAAAATTAATAGAGATTATTACTAGTATTGCCTAGATTTCGGAAAAATCGTTTAGAATTAACTATATCGTTTTCACTGGAGATGTCCAGATTTAAGATCGATTTACTAGGTTTCAGTAAAGTTTAATAGATTTCATGAGAATTTACCTAAATTAACCAAATGGTCTAAACACTCTAGACAACAGGAGAATAAAGCAGAAATTGACTATAATTCAATTGAATTATCTAGATTTCAGGCAAATTTACTAAATTTCAAGAGAGTTTACTTAAATTCTTTAAAATTGTCTAGATTTCAGGAAAACTGACCGGAATTTTGTAGGGTTGATCAATATTTTGAACGATTTAGTAGAAAAATGAATATAATTTACTAGAATTCTGTATAAATTACTAGAAATTATCATTCGAATTTTCTAGAATTCATGAAAATAATTAGAATTCACTACATTACTAAGATAAGACATAAGTAAGATTGACTATAATTCCCTTGAGTTTTCCAGATTTCGTCGGAAGGAATTACTGCATCTTTGGATGGTTTACTAGATTTCAGGAAAATTACCAGAATTGAGTAGAATTAAAATGTAAAAAAATGTAGCAGAAGAATTCATCAAAATTTAGTAGAATTGAAAAGAATTTAGTAGAATTTAGCAGAATTGAGTGAAATTCACTAATTCAGAAGAATTTAATGAAATTCAAAAGAACGCAATGGAAATTATTTTTAAAATTGTCAAGATTCCAGGCGAATTGATTAGAATCAACTATGTTATTTAGCTTTGATTGGAATTGACAATAATTTATCGAATTGAGTAGATGTCAGGAGAATTGGCTAGATTTCAGGGAAATTTACTAGAATTTATTAGAATTATATATAAATCAGAGGAAAATTTACTGAAGTTCATCATAATTTTTTTAATAAGGTAGAATTTTTTTATAATGTATTTTAATTGTAAATAGATTTCAGGAGAATTGATTAAAATTCACTACAGCTCTTTTTTTACCTTAAAAAACTTCCATCTAAATTCTAGTAGAACTGACTAGAATTTACTGCAGTTGTCTTATTTGACTTTAGGATAATTTATTATAATTAACAACATTGTTTAGATTTCAGTTCCTGCCGTGGAATTATATCCAAAAATGATCAAAAAATGGATGTGGTAAAGATTTGGTCATTACAAACTTCCCTAGACGAAGAAGCAATATATTGCTTCTTCTATAATTTCTAGTATAACTCTAGTATACTTCTATAATAATTTCTAGTATACTAGAAATTATTATTGGAATTTTCTGGATTTCAGGATAATTAAATAGAATTTACTTAATTGTCAAGATTTTATTAGAATTGACTATACGTAATTCACTTGAGTTGCCTAAATTTCAAGAAAATGTACATAGAAGCAATTAGAATTGTCTTCTGGATAATAAAAATTATTATTCGAGTGTCAAGATTTCAGTAGAATTGACTATAGTTTACTTGAATTGTCGAAATTTCGGAGGAATTAACTATATATTAGGAAGATGTACTAAGTTTCGAAAGTTTACTGAAATTGATTAGAATCATCTACATCAGGATAATGGATTAGATTTCACTTAATTGTCTAGATTTCAGGAAAATTGATTAGAATTAACCACACTATTTGGATTACAGTATAATTGATTATAATTCATTTAGATTGACTAGACTCCGTTGGAAGAATTCACTGAAGAAATTATTTTTCTTTATTCATTATTATTTTCAGAATTTTCTAGATGTCAGGAAAATTCTACTAACATTAATGAGACCTGTCCAAATTCCAACTTTCTAAAATTGACCATCATCAGATTTCTTTGCGTGTTATCCTAGAGATGATTTATTGCAATCTAAATACTTTATTCAAATATGTACTACACTGAATAAAATGTTTGGTTGGGCCAACTATTCAGTTATAGTTCTGCAATTTCATTAGTTGAAACAAACACTTTCTTAGTTTTTGGTACTAATTTAATAGTGACTGCAACTATTGGAATGGTTGTGCCAACTAATAAAATAGTATCAACTAATAAAATAGCAGTATCTTACTAACTAAGTAGTTGGCCCAACTAATCATTTTTTGAGCGTAGAACGCATAAATAACGCTAATGTCAAGGATTCCTTGGAATTCCTTTTATCTCTTGCTTTTGGGTTTCTTTCATTCTACTCAGTAAAATCAGTATTCATCTTTTAAAAAAACATGGTCAGGGTAATCACCCGTTCACCTTGCACACTGATCGGCGCGGTTATTCCCACGTTATCGAACGGATGCTGTCTGTGATGTACACAGAAGCAGCGATGATAGTTGTGAATGAACGAGCTTGCCACGCGATGTACCTTCTGTTCTATGAATCATTTTATGGCTATCTTCTCTCGGTTGTTATACAACGTTGTGTAAATCGCAAAATCGATAACGGTAAATCGAAAAGTGGTAACAGAAAATTGCACATTGAAGATAGCACGAACATCTGATTGTCTTGTCAAGAAACGTCACTTCAAACCACCTCTAACATACGTTTATTCAAAGCTTCTCTGACCATCAAAATTATTTTAAACTTTACACGCTATGTACAGTTTTGCATTTAGCAAAGGTTTTCTTCGACAAGGAGAAAATAACAGTTTTCAGCAAAAATATTTTATTCTGAAGTTACTATCTTTTTAGTTAGGATATCTAACATCAAAGAGTTAAAAATAAGCTAAATTCTTGTATTTTGTTTTTTATTATTATACCATTAAGCCTTTTCCCTTCCGGGGTAGGCGTGACTTGTTCGGTTGGAAAGTAGTGAAATAGGTATATAGGTATGAGGTTGATCGGTATATGGGTATAGGGTGGATGGGTATGTAGGTGTTATGTATAGATGTTTTAGATTGATCTGGAGTTCTCGTGTTATTTATATAAATTACACGCTCACTCCGCAACACTGTTCCGACCCAGGTTGCTGATCAATCTCTCTAGCGATCACCCCAAGTGAGGAGCCTCACAAAATTATTATGTATGGTTCCCCACCTGGGCCCATTAGTATCCAAGGTCTTTGTTTCAGGCATCATTCACTCTATTGTCACTCTGTTTATAAACTATTTGTCGCCACATATTTCTGTCCTGGCATACTACTCTAGCTTCATTCACGTCCATGCATTTTTTCATGCAGGCTCTTGTATTTCTATGGCTTCTTATGTCTCTTCGTATTAGTGTCTCATTCACAGATTCTAACCATTCTTTCGGGGGTCTACCTCTGGGCATTTTACCATTTACTTTACCTTTATACACTTGCTTGGTCAGTCGTTCATCTTTCATTCTTTCAAGATGTCCGAACCACCTTAGCTGATTTCTTTCCCATATGTCAACTAGTGTCTCCCCTGTACCACATTCTTCGAGGATTGTCTCGTTTCGTACTTTGTCCATCAGTGTTTTCCCGCATATTATGCACAGAGGTTCCATGCCGATCGCGTTGATTTTGCTCCTGTCTTTTTCTTGACAGGTCCATGTCTCGCTACCGTATAGTACAGTCGGTACGAAAATAGAGTTATGTATGGCCATTTTAGCTTTTTTTGATATGTTTTTATTTGTGAGGATGGACCTTGCTCTACCGATAACCTGCTTACCCTTATTTATGCGCCTATCTAATTCCCCATCTATTTTTCCGTCGTTAGTGAATAGACTACCTAGATATACGTACTTGTCAACTTGTTCTAATTTCTCATCATTTAGAACTATGTTGCATATTGTTTTCTCACTTTTTCCCTCAAACACCATGATTTTCGTTTTATTCACGTTAATTTTGAGGTCCATGTTCTTCATGCTTGTATTAAGTTTATTCAACATTCTTTGCAAGTCTTCGACTGATTCTGCCATAACAATCTTGTCATCCGCGAAAGCAGAGTCGAAGAGGGCAGTTCTAAGACACTTATCCATGAATATGATAAATAGCCACGAGGACATAACGCATCCTTGTTTCACGCCTTGCATAATATCGAACCATTCACTCTTTTTCCCATTTACCCTTACACTCGCTTTACTACCTGTATATATTGTTTTTATTGCTTGTAGGAGCCCTCCATTCACTCCATACTCTTTAAGGACTTCCCAAAGTTTACTTCTATTTACCGTGTCGAATGCTTTTTCTAGATCGATAAATGCACAGAAGACTTTCTTTCCTACTCTCAAACTTTTTTCTGCGACCTGTCTTAGGCTAAATATCTAACAAAATTTCATAGAATTTTTGTTGAATTCTATGAAGTTTAGAAGAATACACTATAGAATCCAATAAAAGTATCCAGACTTCAGGAGAATTGAACAAAATTTAGTAGAATTGATTGAAATTTAGAATTATTCGGTAGAAAATAACAATACAATTTACTACAAATTATTAGAATTGTCTAGATTTTAGGAAAAATTATCAAAGTTTTCAGGAGATTTGATTACAATGACCTACTTAAATTTCAGTAGAATTGACTATACTTCATTATAATTCGCTTCAATTGTCTATGTTTGAAGAAAATTTACTGAATTTCAAGCGAATTTACTACAATTCCGTAGAATCGTCTAGATTTTAGTGAAATTTACTACATTTGAGGAGAATGTACTAGATTTTGAGAGAGTTATACAAATTGCATAAAATTGTTTACATTTCAGGAAAATTCATCAAAATTTAGTCGATTTCAAGGGAATTTATTAATTCAGGAGAAATTACTGAGAATTATTGTTAGAATTGCCCAGATTTCAGAAAAATTGACTAGAATTAACTACATTGCTTGAAATTTCAGTATAGAATTTACTATAATTCACTTGAATTGTCTAGACTTTAGGACAATTTGCCGGATTTAAGAAAAATGTAGGATTGTAGGTACTAGATTTCAAAGGAATTTGCTTAAATTCCTTAAAATTGTCAAGATTTGCGGTAAATTTTCTAGAATTCAGGAGAATTCAGTGGAATCAGGTAGAAATTACTGAAAATTATTATTGGAATTGTCCAAATTTCAGGAGACTTGATTAGAATTAACTACTCTGCTCAAATTTCAGCAGAATTGACTATAATAAAATTCACTATAATTCACTCGAATTGTCTAAATATTAGGAGAATTCACTAGATTTGAGAAAAATTGACTGGATTTCAGAAGATTTTACTAAAATTCCTTAGAATTGTCTAGATTGCAGGAAAACTCATCAGAATTTAGTAGAATTGAAATTCAGAATAATTTAGTAGAAAAATTCAGTATATTTTTTTAGAATTTATGATGATTTATTAGACTTTAATATAGTTTAGTAGATTTCAGACGAATTTAGTGAAATTTAGAAGAAATTACTGGAAATTATTATTAGAATCGTCCAGATTTCAGGAGAATTGATTAGAATTAACTACATTAATTGAATTTCAGTAGAATTGAATATAATTCACTTGAGTTGTCTAGATTTCGTCAGAAGGATTTACTGTATTTCAGGAGAATTTACTAGATTTCAGGGTAATTCACCAGAATTTAGTAGAATTGAAATTCAGAATAATTTAGTAGAAAAATTCAGTATAATTTTTTTAAATTCAGGAGAATTTAGCAGGCTTCAAGATAATTTAGTAGAATTTAGTAGAATTTGGGAGAAATTACTGAAAATTATTATTAGAATTATCTAGATTTCGGGAGAATTGATAAGAATTAACTACGCATTGTTGAGATTTCAGTGGAATTTACTATATTTCACTTGAATTGTCTATATTTCAGGACAATTCGCTACATTTGTTGACAATTTACTAGGTTTCAGGTGAATTTACTAGATTTGAAGAAAATTTACTGGAATTCATTAGAATTGTATCAATTTCAAAAGAATTGACTAAAATTCACTACAGTTTTCTAGATTTTAGGAGAATCTACTAAAATTCACGGCAGTTTTCTGGATTTCAAGCTAATTGAATAAAATATACTCAATTGTCTAGATTTCTTAAAAATTATTCTGATTTCAGAAGAATTTACTAGATATTAGAAAAATTTAATACAATACATCAGAATAAGTTGATAAAAATTTCACTGTGTCGGTTTCAATCCGGCCCGCAGTAACATTTTTGTGAAGCTTTTCCCGCTTTTTTCAACCAAATTTGCTAGAATTATTTTAAAAAAGAATATTCATTATGACCTTGACCCTGCAGATATCTGCAGAATAGGCTCTTCTCTAATACATGACAGCAAAAAATAGGAATTGATTTTAAAGATACATCTTGCATTCCTAAAAAGTAACTTTAAAGTAACGTCTTTCAATTTGTTGACTATATCGCATTATTTATCCATGAAAATGTACCCACGAGTGGAAAATAATAACCAAAAGGGAGGCAATAATTGTAATTTACGATCGCAGTTGAAAATCAAATAAAAAATTTAAATCAAGAGATATGAAAACAGGGGAAGCTTTGAGAGACAATTTCGACCCTCCACTTCATATTTTGCAACGATGCGATGTAAGAAAAACGTGCGTCTTGCTTTTATGAATGTGGAGTAAGTGGTGGGGTTTCATTAAAATCGAGGGCATACTCTGAGGGCTCTGGGGTATATTTCCGAGGCTCGAGAGAAGAACTGGATTACGTATAGCCAGATGACGCTACTCGTTAGGATGAGGAACGAGCATAATTAACATTCCCTTCGCTACACGGGTCGCGGCCTCGACCGGTTTAGAATGGTCGAAAAAAATCCTTTTTTTTCTGCGATTTCGTTTTACCCGAACAATCCGTTTTCTGGGATACGCCAAGGAAAGCCGGATCGGTCGAGCCTTTGGCGGCGCGACGCTATTCTGTGTCTTTTATTTGGAACAGCTGAAAATGGATTCGGGTGTGGTAAGAACGAATTCGCAGCGGTGTTCTGAAAAGGGTCTGCAAACTGACATTTGTATCCCGTGTGAGGTACAACTGTCCTTTTTTCTACAATCACATGTCAATGAAAGAATTTTATTTTTTGAAATTAATTATATGATGAAATATAACAAATTGTAGTGTCAACTCTTAAATTGATTAGATCGTGTGTTCAGACGCAGATTTGTACTATTAATTGCATTCATTGACAAGCAATTAATAAATCACTTTATAATTACGAAAGATACTTGCTGTGTAAGTAAAAATAAAACGAGTATTAATCTTAATGGATCGAATTAAGCACTTGTTTATACACTAGGCTGTAGGACTTATTTCTGATTTATCGGTAAGAGACACTTTATCATAATTAGAGGCCTCAGCCTCATTTGGAAAATTCAAAATAGTGTCAATAGTAGCATACATTTTGAAAAATAGTATCAGAATTTTGGCGTGCAATTTTTTAAATATTAAATTGGAGGGTAGAGTATTTTTTAAATCTAGTATACAATTTCCCATAAAATCGCATGAAATTCTTCCGAATCTTTTACAGAACCCTAAAAGCTTTGAAATTCGTTAAGAATCCCCAAAATCTGTTGAGCTCCTTCGAAATTTCTAGGAAATTCTTCAAACCATTTTTTTAAACTTTAATTGAGACATTTAGGAGAGTGTTGTCCAAATTTGTCGTCAGATTCTTGCGTTCCTTTAATTTGAAGAATTTCGTAGTTGAACATGAATGCTGGACGTTAAAGAATTTTTAAAATTTTAATCTCTTCAAATTCCTAGAAATACCTTAAAATTGATAGATTCTTTAAAATCTTATAAAATGACAAATAATCCCAGAAAAATCAAGTCAAATTTCTAGTATCTTCAAACATTTCTTCAAGAATGATAAAATCTTCGAAACCCTGTGAAATCTGAAAAGAGTAACAGATCTTTTTTTATGAAGTTTTCAAATGAGCAAACTTTTTTCTTAAAGTTTTTCCATTTCTGTCATTTTTGAAAATAATGCGGGAATTCAGTTTAAAATACAAGAATTATCGTGGCCACAAAAATTATGGGGTTTCTGTGAAAATAGTTTCTTTATATTTTCAAAGAGAAAATCGATGTCATTCTGTTACTTCTGCTACTTTTTTAAATTTATGAATGAATTTCAAAGATACCCGTGCAGAAATTTCGCCGTGGCCCCGACCGGGCCCAGACTCGTTCATATCGGGCCCTGATGGGGAAATCGAGTCAGGGCCAGACTCATCATGAAACACGTGGCCGCCTTGGAGCCATTTCTAGGGGCCCGATCAAACGCCCGATCTGTCCCCGGTCTGGCCCCTATTAATTACCCGAGTCTAGCCACATTATTTACTTTTTCATAAGGAATTAATACCCTTCAAAATAATTATAACACAATATCAAATGAAAAGCCAAATTAATAGAATTGAGCTTTATTTTGAATACACCTTAAAAATAATGAAAAATGGTTATTTGGACCTCTGCTTCCGAATAGGGGCCGTACTTAAATTACGTAACGGATTATAGGCCCTCATTGAGACCCCCTCCCCCGT
>CAKNXH010000069.1:982319-999772 GCA_932178445.1 Andricus quercusramuli | reverse complement strand
CACGTGCACAGATGTCCCTTGCCCAACTGTGCACGTGCACAGATGTCACTTGCCCAACTGTGCACGTTTATACGAGGGTGAACCTCTGTATCTATATATAATAAATTTTTAACAGTTAAAATTATTCAATCCTGGTGGAATGGAGCGTATTAACTTTTTTAATGTTAGTTTGAAAATATTTCAAATATTATTTTTGAGAAATTATTCTTTTCAAATTATTAAAGATATATGAAAATCTCTCTTTGTTCGACCTGAATGCCTCCAATTTGCTGAATGCCTTGCTTTCTCTGAATCCCCTGAATTCTCTGAATCCCTTGAATTCTCTGAATTCCTTGAAATCTGTGAATTCTTCGAATTTTCTGAATTCTTTGAATTCTCTGAATTCTGGAACTCTCTGAATCACTTAAATTCTCTGAATTCCTTGAATTCTCTGAATTCCTGGTATTCTCTAAATTCTCGGAATCCTCTGAATTCTCTGAATTCCTTGTATTCTCTGAATCCTTGAATTGACTGAATTCTTCGAATTTTCGGAATTCTCAGAATTCTCTGAAATCTCAGAATTCTTTGAATTTTCTGAATTCTTTGACTTCTCTGAATCCTTGAACTCTCTGAATTCCTTGAAATCTTCGAATTCCTTAAATTCTGTGAATTCTTCGGATTCTCTGAATTCTCTGAATTCCTCGAATTCTCTTAATTTCTTGAATTCTTTGAATTCCTTTAATTCTCGGCATTCCTTGAATTCTCTGGATTCCTTGAATTCGTTAAGTTTGAAGAATTCTGTGAATTCCTTGAATTCGTTGTTGAATTCTCTGAATTCCGTGAATTCTTTGAATTCTCTGAATTCCGTGAATTCTTTGAATTCTCTGAATTCCTTGAGTTCGTTGAGTTCCTTCAATTCGCTGAATGCCTCCAATTTGCTAAATGCCTTGCTTTCTCTGAATTCCTTGGATTCGTTAAATTTGTTGAATTCTCTGAATTCCTTGAATTTGTTGAATTTTTTGAATTCCTTGAATTCGCTGAATTTGTAGAATTCGCGGAATGACTTCAAATTTGCTGAATGTCTAGAATTCTCTGAATTCCTTGAACCCTGGCAATTCCCTGAATTATCTGAATAACCTGAATTCTCTTAATGTTCTGAATTCTATTAATTCGTTGAATTCGTCGAATTCTCTGAATTCTTAGAGTTCGCTGAATTCTTTGGATTAGCTTAATGCCTTCAATTTGCTGAATGCCTTGCTTTCTCTGAATCCCTTGAATTTTCTACATTCCGTGAATCCTTTGAATTCTTTGAATCCCTTCAATTCTCAGAATTTCTCGAATTCTTTCAATTCTCTGAATTCCTTGAGTTTGTTGAATTTCTTGGATTCGTTAAATGCCTTTCACTCGCTGAATACCTTGAATTCTCCGAATCCCTTAAATTCTCCGAATCCCTTGAATTCTCTGAATGCAAGAAATTCTCTGAATTCTTCGAACTCTCTGAATTACTTATATCCTCTGAATTCCCTGAATTCTCTGCATTCCCTGGATTCGTTGCATTCTCTGAATTACTTAAGTTTGTTGAATTCCTTCAATTCGCTGATTGCCTCCAATTTGCTGAATGCCTTGCTATCTCTGAATCCCTTGAATTCTGTGAATTCTTCGAATTTTCTGAATTCTTTGAATTCTCTGAATTCCTTGAACTCTCTGAATTACTTAAGTACAACCCTTACGTAAGGACATAAACGTGCACAGTTGGGCAAGTGACATCTGTGCACGTGCACAGTTGGGCAAGGGACATCTGTGCACGTGCACAGTTGGGCAAGTGACATCTGTGCACGTGCACAGTTAGGAAAGTGACATCTGTGCACGGTGAAGTGCACAAGAGTCTATCTGTGCACGTCTAAATTTCGACGTGCGCAGTTGTCCAAGTACCATCTGTGCACGTGCACAGTTGTCCAAGTGACAACTGTGCACGTTTAAATATCGACGTGCACAGTTGTCCAAGTACCATCTGTGCACGTCTAAATATTGACGTGCACAGTTGTCCAAGTACCATCTGTGCACGTGCACAGTTGTCCAAGTGACAACTGTACACGTCGAAATTTCGACGTGCACAGATGGGCTCCTGTGGTCTTGGACGTGCACAGATGGACGTGCACAGTTGTCCCTCTGGCCATCGACGTGCACAGTTGGGCACGTGCAAAGTTGCTACGTGCAAAGTTGTCCGTCACCCGTTTCGGGCGATGAATGGAGACTGGGTGTTTGGAATGCTAGAGGAGTGAATGATCTTAAGATAAGAGAACTACGAGAAACTATGCACGTAAGGAAACTAGACATTCTTTGTGTACCTGAGACAAAGAAAAAGGGTTGCGAATTTAGAAAAATAGGAAATGGGGTGTTGAAAGGCGGTTGTGAAATATGGTCAGGAGTAGATAGCGAATCACATCGTAGTCAAGGGGTCGGTTTAATTATGAGTGAAAAAGCAAGTCATCATCTCATAGAGCATAATTTTGTATCACCCAGATTGCTGTGGGCTAGAATGAAGGTAGGAATCAGAAGATTATTTATCGTAGCGTGCTACGCACCAGTTGATAGCGATTCGAGGGAAGTTAAGGACGCCTTCTGGGACACTCTAAATGATACAATAAGTATTTGCGATCAAGGTGAAAGAATAATTCTGCTAGGAGATATGAACGGATGGGTCGGTGTCCAACGTCAGGATACAGATACAGAAAGGGTGCTAGGTAATTTTGGAGATCCAACAAGAAAAAATTATAACGGGGAAAAGCTAGTTAGTTTATGCTTAGAAAAGGGCCTATTTTTTACGAATACTTGGTTTAGACATAAAATTATCCACATGTACACCTGGCGTAAAGGAAATAGCCACAGCATAATTGACTTTGTTATTGCGGATGAAAGATTAAGAGAACTAGTTAAAGATACAAGAGTCATGAGGGTTTCCGAATGCAATTCTGATCATTACCTTTTAGTCTGCAAAATAAACTTAGGGCGGGGATGGAGAACAAAGAAAACAAAGAAAACGAAACAAACAGGAATAAAAATTGAAAATTTACAGAGACAAGAAGTGCAAACAGGGTTTAAAAAGAGGTTAACTGAAAGCATAGATAGGGCAACGTGGGAAGCGCTTATAAGCAATAAAGATATAGAGGGCGCGTGGACTTTATTACGGGATGTCATTGTCAAATCTGCGACCGAAGTATGTGGTACAGCGGTTGTAGGAAGAAAGTCTGGCGATGCGTGGTGGAACGATGAAATTGCGGCAGCCCAAAAAGAAAAGAAAGAAGCGCACAATAAAACGCTGAACATGACAGGTCTTAGCGATGAGGAGAGAACTAGACTTAAAAATGATTACAGACACAAAAATAGGAAAGTTAAACGACTAGTCAAAGAGAGTAAAGAGAAAATCAGAACAGAAGAAGCGAATAAAATAATAAACTACTTTGAAGGAATTATGAAACTATTATATAAACAGTTGAAGGAAAGTAAAAGTACAGAGTTTGCTAGCATGAGAAACAGCAAAGGCGAAATGCTATATGATATAGACGGAATAGTAGACGCTTTGAAAGAGTCTTTCAAAGAACTATTGGGAGGTGAAAATATCGGACAACAAAACTGCGACATAGAAGATAATGCATTAGAAAACCCGATTGAAAAAGTCTATGTCACTGAGGTCAGAGATATAATTAAGAACTTGAAAAACGGTAAGGCTGCGGGTATAGACAATATTAGCGCTGAAATGCTTAAATACGGTGACGAGTACATACCTCACAGGTTGTGCGAATTAATCAATTTATGTATCGAGACGGGAGAAGTCCCAGACGATTGGAGAAAAGCGATTATCGTACCAATATACAAAAGAAAAGGAGATAAAAGCAACTGCAGTAATTACAGAGGTATCAGCCTACTAAGTACCGTAAGTAAAATATACTCAAAAATACTTATCCGTAGGGTAATGAAAATTACAGAAGAGAAAATATGGGAAGTCCAAAGTGGATTTATGCCAGGAAGATCATGTACGGATCAGATATTTAGCCTAAGACAGGTCGCAGAAAAAAGCTTGAGAGTAGGAAAGAAAGTCTTCTGTGCATTTATCGATCTAGAAAAAGCATTCGACACGGTAAATAGAAGTAAACTTTGGGAAGTCCTTAACGAGTATGGAGTGAATGGAGGGCTCCTACAAGCAATAAAAACAATATATACAGGTAGTAAAGCGAGTGTAAGGGTAAATGGGAAAAATAGTGAATGGTTCGATATTATGCAAGGCGTGAAACAAGGATGCGTTATGTCCTCGTGGCTTTTTATCATATTCATGGATAAGTGTCTTAGAACTGCCCTCTTCGACGAAAAAGGTGTAGATCTCGAAACCGTCAAGGTACGTTGGTTGGCTTTCGCGGATGACAAGATTGTTATGGCAGAATCAGTCGAAGACTTGCAAAGAATGTTGAATAAACTTAATACAAGCATGAAGAACATGGACCTCAAAATTAACGTGAATAAAACGAAAGTCATGGTGTTTGAGGGAAAAAGTGAGAAAACAATATGCAACATAGTTCTAAATGATGAGAAATTAGAACAAGTTGACAAGTACGTATATCTAGGTAGTCTATTCACTAACGACGGAAAAATAGATGGGGAATTAGATAGGCGCATAAATAAGGGTAAGCAGGTTATCGGTAGAGCAAGGTCCATCCTCACAAATAAAAACATATCAAAAAAAGCTAAAATGGCCATACATAACTCTATTTTCGTACCGACTGTACTATACGGTAGCGAGACATGGACCTGTCAAGAAAAAGACAGGAGTAAAATCAACGCGATCGGCATGAAACCTCTGCGCATAATATGCGGGAAAACACTGATGGACAAAGTACGAAACGAGGCAATCCTCGAAGAATGTGGTACAGGCCGAAAGAATGGTTAGAATCTGTGAAAGAGACACTAATACGAAGAGACATAAGAAGCCATAGAAATACAAGAGCCTGCATGAAAAAATGCATGGACGTGAATGAAGCTAGAGTAGTATGCCAGGACAGAAATATGTGGCGACAAATAGTTTATAAACTGAGTGACAATAGAGTGAATGATACCTGAAACAAAGACCTTGGATACTAATGGGCCCAGGTGGGGAACCATATATAATAATTTTGTGAGGCTCCTCACTGGGGGTGATCGCTAGAGAGATTGATCAGCAACCTGGGTCGGAGCAGTGTTGCGGAGTGAACGTGTAATTTATATAAATAACACGAGAACTCCAGATCAATCTAAAACATCTATACATAACACCTACATACCCATCCACCCTATACCCATATACCGATCAAGCTCATACCTATATACCTATTCCACTACTTTCCAACCGAACAAGTCACGCCTACCCCGGAAGGGAAAAGGCTTAATGGTATAATAATAATAAATTGGAATCTAGAAAATTCTAATGCAGTCTCGTCAATTCTCCTGAAATGTATTGACAATTCTCATGAATTCTTGACCTTTCTATTGAATTAATCTATTAAATTATTCTGCATGTTGTGTGAATCTAGTGGAATTCTACTGAATTATAATTAACTCCAGTAAATTTTAGCAAATTAGTTTGGGGAATTATGCTAAGTTTTTAGCGAATCTAGACGATTTTCGTGAATTCTAGTTAATTATTTTGAAATCTAGACACTACTAATAAATTAAAGTCGATATTAAAATTGTAGTGAATTCTCCTAAACTCTTGACCTGTCTATTAAATAAACCTACTGAATCATTCTGAAATTTATTTAAATATAGTTAATCCTACAGAAATTTGGCATATTCTACTAAAATCTGGTCAATCCTCTAAATTATTATCAATGTCATTCAAATCTAGTCAATCCTATTGAAATCTCGTTTATTCTGTAGAAATGTAGACAAGTCTACGGTATTCTATTGCATTTTCTTGAAATCTAGGCAAATATACAGAAATCTGGAAATTTTTATTACATTCTAGTCTGTTCTAAAGTGATCTAAACAATTTTATGTTTTATTTATTCTTTATTTTTCGAAACACAGTTATTTTTATGACTTTTTGTGCGATTCTGTTAAAAAATTTGACTTTTTAAAAATTTGTGTTTTTGAAGATTTCTTTCTTTCTTTTTTTTAAACTCATATTGATAAATGTATTTCATTTGACGCTTTTTCTGCACAATTTGACTTTTTTAAGCTAATGCTTTTATAGAGCTTCTGAAATTCTAATAAATTCTAGTAAATTTTTCGTAAATTCTAGTATTCTGTATATATTTGATTTTGAATCATATTTCCTCAAATCTAGACAATTCTCATAGATTCTAGTCAATTTCACTTAATAATTCCAAATTATTCCATATTTCACAAAATCCCAGTAAATTATTTATATTATTAATATAGACAATTCTCCTGAATTTCCTACCTTTCTATTGAATTATTCTAAATTTGATTTCAATCTCGTAAATTCTACTAAAATCTGGTCTCTTGAAATATAGTTGAATCTACTGAAATCTAGAAAATTCTCTTAAATTCTAGTTAGTTCTGAAGAAACTTAGGCAATTCGAATCAATTTCAGAAAACTGTACTGAATTAATCTATGGAAAATATTCTTAATTTCTATTATTTCTGAAGAAATTCCCTCAAGTCTATACAATTCTCATAAATTCTAGTCAATTCTACCGTATTAATGTAGTTCCTACATTATTCAAAGTTGACCAGACTCCAATAAATTCTATTGAAATATAGACAATGCTCCTGAATGTTGTTACCTTTCTATTGAATTAATTCTACTAAATTATTCTGAATTTTGTTTAAATCTAGTAATTTCTACAAAAATCTGATTAATTCTACAGAACTCTAAACAATTCTCCGATATTTTAATAAATGCTCTTGGAATATAGACAAATCTATTGAAATCTAGAAAATGTTATGTTATTCTAGTCAGTTCTTAAGAAATCTAGACAATTCTAATCAATTATAGTAAACTTCACTGAATTGATTTATGGTGAGTCATCCTTATTTTTCATGACAAGACACAACTTACAAAAATCTATGCAATTCTCATAAATTCTAGTCATTCCTACTGAATGGAATGTACTGCCTACATTATTTCAAATTTGACCGAATTCGAGTCAATTCTACTAAAGTATTCTGAATTTAACTTAAATCTAGTCAATTCTACTGAAATCTGGTCAATTATTCAGAAATCTATACAATTCTACGGTATTGTATTCTATCCTCTTCGAATACAGGGTAAATAGACTGGAATTTATAAAATGCTGTTATTGAATTCTAGTCAGTTTTACAGCCTTGAGACAATTCTTCTAATAAATTAAAGTGAACAAGACACAATTAATCTTTGGTAAATTATTCTGTACTTTTTTATTTCTCATCTTTTCTTCAGTCTAGACAATTCTCCAAAATTCTAATCAATTGTTTTGAATCAATGTATTGCCTAAATTATTCCAAATTTTACCGATTTCGAGTCAATTCTATTGAAATATAGACAATACTAATTAATTCTAGTAAATTCTCCTGGAATAGAATTCTCGTGAATTTTTCACCTTTTTATTGAAATAATGTTTAAGATTTCTAATCAAATCTCCTAAAGTCTAGACGATTCTCGTGAATTGCAGTCAATTCTTTTGAAATTTAGGCAGTACTAATGAATTACAATCAATGTTAAAATTGTAGTATATTCTCCTGAATTCTTGACCTTTCTATTGAATTAATCTACTGAATTATTTTGAAATTAATTTTAAAATAGTCAATTCTACAGTTTGGTTAATTATAATTTTATGAATTCTCAACTCTACTGCAAAATCTGAACATTTCTACTCAATTATATTCAATTCTTTAGAGATATAGTGTACAGTTTTATATTCTAGTCAGTTCTATTAAAACCCAGACAATTCGGATCAATTCTAGTCAATTGTACTCAATTAGTTTAATGAATTATTCTGAAATTTTCATAATTACTAATCAATTCTCGACCAATCTAGACAGCTCAACTGCACGCTAGACAATTCTACTGAATTATTCTGAATTTGATTGAGTTATATAGACCAATCTAATACATTTGAGTTAATTCTCTTAAAACCTCAATTGATACCCTGGCGTTCTACGAAGCAAAAATAAGCTTAAAAAACTCTTAATACTCAGAGCTTTGAAAAATCTTTTTTTTATAATCTTATTAATACGTATAATTTTGCGAAAATCTTATAAGATTTCAATATTTTCAGATCTTTCAGGAACAGAAATCTAAAATAATTTGTGAAAGTTTTGCAAGCTATTCTACAATTTTTTCAAACCTGCACAAACTTTTTTGTAACTCAGAATTTACCTAGAAACAAATTGAGAAGATTACAGAAATTATTTCAGTGTCTTGAAGTTTTAGCTGCTAAAATATTCCTTTTTTTTGTTTGTAAAATTATTTTATTTTTTTGAGCTTCATGAAAATTATATTTTGGCCTAGTAGAACTCAACACATTGAAATCTTACAGGATTTTTGAAAATTTAACTTATTATGTAGATCAGGAAAGAATAGGCTGTTTTTGATTCCAATTTTTTTTTCGACCCACACAATTGTTAAGATTATTGCAGTATTCCCAATTGAACTTAATAAAATGATAGTAATTTTTAAAATATTCCAAGTGAATTGAAAGAAATTGAACTGCATTTAAAATAAAGTCATTCCGCTTGAAAAATAAAGAGTCTTTTCAAAATTGTAATTCGTCAATTTTTCAGTATAATGGATCTCTAGGGGTTTAAGCCAATCATTTGATGGAAGCAAAGTATGAAGAATAATTGAATGAATTTCCTCTGATCCAGAACGGGCGACGATTAGACGTAACACTAACTGGGCCTTTCAACCTACTCAAGTTCTGATTCCCAAGTACGATATCGCTCGTCAGCCATTTAATTCAATTCCCTCCACCTATCGACACTGGTCGTTCAATTGTACTCGGATTTATCCCATCATTGCTCCAATCATTGCGTTCGGTTCACCAACGATTCACTCACATTGTATGCAGATAAAACAATTAAAGACAAAATTAAACGGCTTTAAAACAATCCGCGTACGTTATACCGACCGAGACACGATAGTCTCTTAATTCACGGTTAGATTAGGCGGTAGCGCTCTGAGTTTTTCAACCGGTAAGCCCAGGCTCGCAAAAATTATCGGCAGCAGGAACCGAGCCCAGACTATCCGGTCACAAATTCGAACCGCTACCGCCTGATCTAACCGGAAGTTGAAGGACTCTCCCATCGCGGTCCATGTAACGTGCCTTAAAAGCGAGCTTAAAAGTCGGTTTTCTCGAGCATTAATGAAAAGTGCATCTTATTACTTTAGCAAACTACAATTTCGGCAATAACCTATTACCTAGAAAAAATTCCGATCGTAAAGAACTGTGTTAAATAAGAAAATTGCACCCTAAGTTTATGTAAATTATTTTTGAGAAGAAAATTGGTGAAAGCAATCCGGTAATGAGAAAGGAATCCCTGCAATTACACCGTTTGAACATAAAGTACATTTTTCTCTTTCGTATGTAGGAATATCGATGCCCTTAAGTCCCATTATCCAGACCGTAAATTAACATGTCGATCGATCGCGACTCGATTTAATTTTGTCGCTGGCTGCATCCATTAATGAGAGGCGAAACAAATGTTCAAGGAATCGCTGCTTAAGACCAAGAAAACCTAATTAAGACACGATTAGTCTGCCGCGCAGAATTTCATGATCGATTAGAATACCGATAAATGATCACGAGGCCCCGTGCGCGGGCACGACCTTAATTAGCGTACACGATCCCAGAGAATTTTTCCTTTTGCATCTCCAAGGGACGTTCAGTACTATACCTCCAGGCCTACAAACGAAATAAATTCCCTGCTGGGGACAATCGAGATGTCTCCGGGTTCCAAGTGCAGGGCACCAAACACTCTCAATAAAATGAGTAAATGGATTCTGGGTTCATTAAGAAAATATCTTGCAAAAGTAGTTGCAAGTTATTCCTGTTAGATAGGGGCTATTCACAAACTTTTTCACGCTGTTTTGAACACCTTTTCCGCCCCTAACCTTCTTTGTTACAGATCATCACATTAAGCTTGAACACCCAGAGGACGTCACATATACGAATACCCAACCCGCCCCTTTTAGCTGAAAATTTTTTCTTTTAAATTTGATGAAAGCTTAAAATCGAAGAAAACTTAGAAACATGGTATTATAGCAGACTTCACAGCCCAAGGTGTTAACTCTCAAAACAGAGGAAATAGGGCGATTCTTCACGAAAATAGAAGAATCAAATGTTTTCAATTAAATCATTCTATGGGTATCATATTAAATTCAATATGAAACACTCAAGATTTCGAGTCGAAATATACTGCATTTTCAATAAAAGAGTTGAATTTTCAGTCAAAAAAGATCGATTTCCTACCAAAAGAGATGAATTTTGAACGAAAGAGATGACGTGCCGAGCTGAAAAGTCAAATGTTTCAGAAAAAAGTTTACTTTTGAATCCAGAAAGATGCATTTTCAACTATGGAAGATGATTTTCTAACTAATAGAAATAGAATTTTCAGCAGATAAAATGTACAACATTTACAACCAAATAGTTAAAGTTTCAAGAAACAGAGACAAATTTTCAACCAAGTAGTTGAATTTTCAAGCTTCAAAGACAAATTTACAACCGAATAGTCAAATTTTAAAACAAAATAGAATTAATTTCAACCACGAACAATTACATTTTTCACCAAATAGTCGAATCTGTAAGCGAAACGAATTTTTTAGAATATTCAAAGACAAATTTCCAATTAAATATTCGAATTTTCAAACAAAAAAGAATTAACTAACTAAACACAAGCAGTTGCATTTTAACCAATTAGTCGAAACTTCAAACGAAACGAATTTTTAAGAAGACAGTTGAACAGTCAACCGACAAAAATGAATTTTCAATTGAGACTTTTTCTACCAAAAAAGATGACTTTCCAAAAAAATGGTTGAATTTTCGAGCCAATTAACGTATTTTCTATCCAAAAAAACAAATTTTCAACAAAATTGTTCAATTTTAAATTCAAATTATGAATCTTCAATAAAAAGTTGAAGAAGGTGTCAGAAAAAATTGGCTTTTAAATATATAATTTTACAATGAAAATAAAGGGATACATATTTCAAACTTTAGCCGAAAAAAAATGATCTAAAGAATTACGAGCTATTGAAGTTAAACTTCTAAGTGTCAAAATTTGTCAAAAACTGACAGATATTTTTGTTGTTGAAATGCTGTATTTTGGTAGTAATCACACATATATGATGGGCCTTGGCCTATTGACTGATGAAAAGAAATAACAAAATGGCGGCTATTTTTTCGAAAATATTAAGAATTTATTCTCTTAAAAAATCTACCTTTTCAAATTATTATTTTTTCAGGAAAGATTAATTTGCAATCGGCAGCACGATTTTCAAAAATGATTTTTTACGTAATCCAGTTTTTCAGCAAGAAAACAAATTTTTTGAAAGAACGATAATTTTTATTTATTGCGTGAAGTGCTGAGAAAAAGGCTAAAATGGTATATCCAAGAAAAAAAATCATGAAAAATGTAGTGAATATTGGCAACAATCTTCCCTGAAAAAATAAAAATGGTGAAAGGTGGATTTTTTGAGAAAATTCAATCTTAATATTTTCAGAAAATAGCCGTCATTTTGTCATTTTCAAGAATGTTGATATTTTTTGGATCATTCGATATATTACCCTAATCCGGACCTCTCTGCATGATTTGAAATGAAACCCATCAGTAATTACATTTGCAGTTGAAGGAATTGATATTAAAACCATAAAATAAGACTTCCAAACAAAATATTCAAATTTGTAATCAAATAGATATATCTACAACTAATAAAATGAATTTTTAACAAAGTATTTCAACTTTCAAAGAAGCAGTTAAATTTTCAATCAAGTAGATTAATTTTGTATCAAAAAAGACGAATTTACAAAAATGTCTGTAAATTTTGTATAATATTAATTATAGAATATACAAAAGTTATAAATTATTTCAAAATATACAGTATAGTGGAATTTATGTCAATTAAATTCTAAGGTATCTAAGGCAGGAATGACTCGCATTGCCTTACTGATGAGTCCAGTGAGTCAGACCCGGACGAAGAGCATTAGGTTTCGTATCACTGAAGAAAATCAATTGAGAAAAAAAATTCACGGAGAAAAAGTAGAAATTATAGACCCTAATGCCAATTAAAAGAATCTTCTTTACAACTAGCTCTGATTGTTGCCGAAAAGAATAAAAGATTCGAGCGTGCGACTCCAGAATGGCTGAGTTGAAAATGACGTTTTTTACGAGGTGCAAACTGACACGCAAACTTTATGAGATCGTTTCACATGTACTTTTCTCGATAGGCTTGTGATAATTAAGTGAGTAGTTAATTGAGAACTTAAGGTAACACGAGTGGTTGGTCGTTGCGCGTTATTGCCGTAAACGCGCGAACAATCCTGAGTTGCTCGCACTATCTTCTGTGCACGCAACGGGTTCCGGATATCCTGTCGAAATAATCGTAGGATCAGAAATTCCACACCTCGAGCTCAAGACTCCCCTGTCCGGAAGCGACCGGCCAGTTTGAACACACACTCATACCCTATACTAGATTCCACACATGGTATGAGAATGATGCCCGATGAAAAGCCAAGAGAATTTTATACCCTCTAAAGGGTATACTGATCCAGTGATAATAAATTTTTAGTTGAGAAGTCACGCTCTTCAGCGCTTGATTTTGACACTTTAAACACAGCCTGTCAGTGAACTGTAACTTCACCCATTATAGGAACTTAATTTAGTTTAACATTTCTGTCGGAAGGAAATTTTGTTGCAATACTCAGAGTGACTGCAGGTCAAGGTAACCATGGAACAGCTTGGGAATTTTGTTGGTTAGGGAAAATCTGGGAATGGTCAGGAATGTTGGAAAAAAAATTCCAAATGGTCAGGGAATTTCTATGAGAGAAACTACAGACAACATTCAGAAATAACCAACTTTTATTAAAAACTAACAATATTATATGCGTGCTACAGCACGCAGTAAACATTGCATTGTCAATTAAGAAGATACAAACATAAAACAATATTAGTTAAAAACGAACATAAAAAAAATTGAGTAGCAATGAATTTTAAATGTTTACTCTGAAACATTATTGAATTTAAAATAATAGTTCTTGTATGGTTTTCATTTTTATTTCAAATTTTTTTCTTAGATTAATTTGAAAAGAAGCTTTGAAGTAAATTGAAGAACTAATTGGAAATGGTTTACTTTTACATTTTAAAATATAATAATTTCAAATCTTAAATGCATTGTATAGTTAAAATGCAACAGTTATATTTTGTCGAAAATTCGTCGGTTGAAAATTCAACTATTGAATTTTGTAAAAAAAGTTTGGGTTGAAAATCCGACTGTTGAATTTTCAGCAGTTGAATTTTGTAAAAAATTCGTCTCTGGAAAATTTAACTGTTGAATTTTTAACGATATATGTTAGATGAATTTTCTAGAAAAAAGTTGAATTTTCAGTTGAAAAAAAATAATTTCCATTGGAGAAAGAAACTAATTTTTAAAAGAATACATCAATCTTAAACCAAATACCTAGTAAAACTTTTATACATAAAAAGATAATTTTCACCAAAAAATGGAATAGTTAGATTTTTAAGTAAAAAAAAGTAATTTTCAACAAAACAGTTTAATTTTCAACCAAAGAGATGAATTTTAAACTAAAATGATGAATCGTTCACCAAAAGAAAATAATTTCTAACAAAATAGTTTAACTTTCAACTAAGAAGTAGAAAGGGTCTCGGAAATTAGGAAAATTACTTGAAAAATATTCAGTTATCAATACTTTTTCGAATTTTTTCAATTTGTAAGTCTTACGTTTTAAAATATTTGAGCTTTAGAATTTAAAGATATAAATTTATATTATACTATTTTTCAGCAATTTGAATTCAATCTTTTTTTAATTTCAACGCAATGAATTTTAGAATGGTCCACTATTAAGTTATAAAATTCATTCATTTTTAGCTTCCAATTCGTTGAAAGTATACAATTTCAAGTGTACCTTTAAAACTGTTCAATTTTATATGCCAATTCAAAAGCAAAAGCGCACCCATAATTTTTTTATTTTACTATTTCCAAGAAATTAAATTTGAAAGATATTTACAACAATTTTTGCACTTTTGGGTCAATTAAAAGAATTGTGAGCATAAGCAAATTTATATATTCAGGCTCTCAGTTCAAAATATTGAAAGCTTACAATATTGTATGAATCTAAATTCAAAACGTTCAAAGCTATAAAATTGTGGACAATAAAAGTTAAAATTTGAACTCAAATGATTTAACTAAGCACTGGTTTTGATGATTTTTTCAACTATAAAATAGAACTATTTTCAAACGATACAGTGTTGAAAGATTTGAAAATGGAACCAAACCATTTTCATTGTTTCGATATAAAATTGTTCTATTTTAAATGCTTTTAATTAAAGTTGTTTAATTTTGAACAATTCCAATTCGAAATAATTTAATGCTGGAAGTTTAAAGCTGAAAGTTCAATGAGTAAGATATAAAAGTATTCAATTTACAGTTTTGACGTATTTAAAAATGGGAAAGTCATAAAGTCATACAACTTTGATAATATTTGAAATAATTCTGAATTTTTTATATAAACACCTAAAAAGGTTGAAGACTCCACTCATGCTTAAACCTTAAAGTTAAAAAATTGTAATTGCAATTGATTTGAGCAATTTCATTGTTTTCACTGAAACCACTGAATATAACATCAGAATTCAAAAACAGAAATAAAAAACGAAAGCATGTCTGCGAACCGACTTCATGCTTCACTTGTCGATTGTCGATTATCATGTAAAATATTTACCACATTTCCATTGAAATAAAAGAAAATCCTTCGAAGTTTGAAACCCTTTGAAATATTTTGAAATTCCATGAAGGCCTTTAAAACCTTGTGAAATCACTAGACCGAATCCATTTCAAATCAGGCAGGTCTATCTACACTTGAAGTTGCAGAATCTCTCGTGGACAAAATTTGTTGTTTTTTAGAGGAAATTAGGCGATACGTATTTTTGCGATTTGTGAAAAAAAAAATTTTACAGAGTTATGCGTATTTGAATTTTTGGCTTTGTTTTTCAAAAAAACCTCAATTTTTTCTTTAAACTCATATAACTTTTGACCTAATTTATATATTTACGATTTCTTTTCAGATTCTGGTAGAGTTTAGAGTCTGGCAGTTTTTCCGAAAAGGTTAAAATTCGATTTTCTCAAAAAACCCACACTTATATTTTTTGCCACTTTTTTGTTGAATTTGTACTATCATAAGGAAAATACCTTGTGAGTTTAATGCGGGCTAAATAATTTTTGTGGGCAGGAGAATTTTTTTTTATAAAATCGAATTTTCGCATTTTTCTTGAAAACAACACCAGATACAAAAAAATTTGGAGGAAATAGTTTGCACATTTAAAAAAGTTCTACAAAAAGTTTTCTTACGCATTTATGATATCTTGTACCATTCCGGAGAAAAATGAAAAAATTAATCCATATTTATTTATTTTGCTTCCTCATAGAGGAAGCTTTGTAATGGTGACATTTTTCAAAATTTTTAAATTCATTTAATTAAACCCTCCCTAATTTAAAAATGTCTAATACAATGTTCTAAGCAATTGTCCGGATGTGTGTGTGTGTGGATGTGTGGATGTGTGGATGTGTGGATGTCACGCTTTTTTGTGAACACGATAACTAGAAAACGGTTGCAGATAAATTGATGAAATTTGAAGAGCTTATTTTCCTCACTAATATCTTGAAACTGACCGAAGGATTTCTGAAAATATTTATTACATTTTTTTCTAGCACTCAAAAATATTTTAAAAATCGGTTTTTTATAGTAAAACTTTTTTCATTCGCATAATTCAAAGTTGATGCAAGAATATAAAAGATTCCTTGGTTTGGGACGAATCGATTGACCTATAATATTAATACATTTTATTGAAGAGTAGGGAAGTTATGGTAATTTATATATTTTGAAAATCGGTTTTTTATAGTAAAACTTTTTTTCACTAGCATAAGTCAGATTTGATGAATGAATAGAAAAGATTCCTTGGTTCGAAACGAATCGACTGACCTATAATAATAATAATGCATTTTATCAAAGAGTAGGGAAGTTCTGGTAATTTATATATTTTGGAAATCGGTTTTTTATAGTAAAACTTTTTTCATTAACATAATTTAAAGTTGATGCAAAAACAGAAAAGGTGTGTTGATTCGAGTCGAATCGATTGACCTATAATATTAATAAATGTTATTGAAGAGTAAGGAAGCTATGGTAATGCATAATATTTTAAAATACGGTTTTTTATAGTAAAACTTTTTTCATTAGCATAATTTAAAGTTGATGCAAGAATGTAAAAGATTCCTTGGTTTGGGACGAATCGATTGACCTTTAACATCAATACAGTTTATTGAAGAGTAGGGAAGTTATGGTAATTTATATATTTTAAAAATCGGTTTTTTATAGTAAAACTTTTTTCACTAGAACAATTCAGAGTTGATGCAAGAATATAAAAGATTCCTTGGTTCGAAACGAATCGATTGACCAATAATATCAATTCATTTTATCAAATTGTAGGGAAGTTATGGTAATTTATATATTTTGAAAATCGGTTTTTTATAGTAAAACTTTTTTTCACTGACATAATTCAGAGTTGATGCAAGAATATAAAAGATTCCTTGGTTCGAAACGAATCAATTGACCTATAATAATAATGCATTTTATCAAAGAGTAGGGAAGTTCTGGTAATTCATATATTTTGAAAATCGGTTTTTTATAGTAAAACTTTTTTCATTAGCATAATTCAGAGTTGATGCAACAATATAAAAGATTCCTTGGTTCGAAACGAATCGATTGACCTATAAGAATAACGCATTTTATCCAAAAATAGGGAAGTTATGGTTATTTATATATTTTGAAAATCGTTTTTTTATAGTAAAACTTTTTTCATTAACATAATTCAAAGTTGATGCAAGAACAGAAAAGATGTGTTGATTCGAGACGAATCGATTGACCTATAATATTAATAAATGTTATTGAAGAGTAAGGAAGCTATGGTAATGCATAATATTTTAAAATACGGTTTTTTATAGTAAAACTTTTTTCATTAGCATAATTTAAAGTTGA
This sequence comes from Andricus quercusramuli, assembly GCA_932178445.1. Taxonomy (NCBI): domain Eukaryota; kingdom Metazoa; phylum Arthropoda; class Insecta; order Hymenoptera; family Cynipidae; genus Andricus; species Andricus quercusramuli. The sequence continues at coordinate 982,559 of CAKNXH010000069.1, read as the reverse complement.
TACAAGAATGTAAAAGATTCCTTGGTTTGGGACGAATTGATCGACCTTTAACATCAATACAGTTTATTGAAGAGAAGGGAAGTTATGGTAATTTATATATTTTAAAAATCGGTTTTTTATAGTAAAACTTTTTTCACTAGCACAATTCAGAGTTGATGCAAGAATATAAAAGATTCCTTGGTTCGAAACGAATCGATTGACCAATAATATTAATTCATTTTATCAAATTGTAGGGAAGTT
>CAKNXH010000069.1:818037-982309 GCA_932178445.1 Andricus quercusramuli | reverse complement strand
CAGAAAAGATGTGTTGATTCGAGACGAATCGATTGACCTATAATATTGATACATTTAATTGAAGAGTATGGAAATTGTGAAATTGCATAATATTTGAAAACACGGTTTTTCATAGTAAAACTTTTTTCAGTAACATAATTCAAAATTGATGCAAGAACGGAAAAAATCTCTTGATTCGAGGCAAATCGATTGATCTATAATAATAATACACTTTATTGAAGATTAGGGAAGTTCTGCTCATTTATAATATCTAAATCATCAGTTTCAAACAGAAAAACTTTGTTCATCGACATAATTTAAAGTTGATGCATGAATAGAAAAGACTTTTTGATCATAAATTTTCAAATAGAGTAATATTATGACAATTTTTATGAAGAAATCATAAAGCTGGGAAAGGGATAGGGTGCGTCAGAACTTTTCCTTTCCCTTTTCCAGCTCAAAAAATTATTGTTTCGAACGCAAGATTTAATTTGTCTGATTTGTCTTTGTATTTAAAACATTTTTTGTATTATTTTGTAATTTTTCATTTTTGGTAAATTTCTATTTTTAAATTGAGCAAAATGAAGACCTTGGTTTGTCTATTATTGAAAAAAATAACTAATGCTTCCTCTATGAGGAAGCAAATACATTTGCTAACGGGAAGCAAAGTGCTCGTGAAATGAGCACCATACAATTATAAATACAAGCAAAGTGGAAACACTCGAGATCGAATTCACAGCTAGTTTTAAACTGAGATTCAGATCAAGTTTTTCTACATTGTTGAAAAATATCTGGATAAATGTAAAATATATTTAAATATATTGAAGATAAAAAATTTTCAGTCAACAAATTTCTTGTATTGGCATTAATTTTGTAACTTAAATTGTTTCAGCAAAAAATTTCAAAGTTCAAATTTATGAAAATAATTAACTGATGATAAAAAATGTTCAGCCCACGTAAAACTAACATGGAGTTTTCCTCATATGAACGTATATATATTTTTAATATTGATTTTTTTTTCTCCCCAATGAATCTTTTGAAATCTGGTGTATGCTCACAAGTCAAGTGATTCACCACTCACTTTATATTAAGTATAACTAAAAAAATATAATATTGACCCGAATTTTGAATTTTTTTATTGTGTATAGAAATATCGAATGATTGATCTTGGATGCCAAAGGAACGCGGAACCAGATGACATTAATTCGTGAGCTAGTCGTGGTCTGTCTTGCTCTACACGAGGGCGATGAGCGAATACATTTTCTCGTTGCGACCTTTCTGTAGATCGCGATTGGATCGTTCGCTCCCTCGATCGTAGATCGTCGATTGCTGGACGCTTTACGAACCTCGTGATTTCAAACCGACGGACCCGTCGAGTTCCCTTTCGATCAAGTGACGTGCGATCCTTCCTTTCCATCGGGAATTTGCCGATTGCACCGATCGAGGAATCGATCCTTTGCATTAGGAATTAACCGGCTAGACTAGATCTTACTGAGCAGTGATCGTAATTGTAAATCGCTCTCGAACCTCAGTTCCAGTCAGAGGCTGACAAGGGCAGAAGATTTTATCGGCACTACCAGCTGTTCTTCAAACTCAATTGGCTATTTTAGAAATAAAATTACGATAATCTCGCTTAAAAACTAGCGCAATAAATAATAGGGTGGCCGCAAAACTTCATTTTCAAAAATGCCTGACTTTGCCAGTACAATTTTTAATTTTCTTGTATCATTTTTAGCATAGAACCTTTTATAAAGGGATTAAAACAATTTTAGGATAAAATTTGAAAATTTCAAATTTATTTATTTATTTTCATTTTCAGTTCAAATCGACGAATTTTCGGAAAAACAGTTAAATTCTCAACCAAATTGTTCAATTTTTAAACAACAAGGATGAATTTTCAACCAAACGATAAAAATTTAAGAAAAAAGATCAAACTTCAACCAAGAACAGCTTCAATTTCAACCAATTAGTTGAACTTTTAACCGTATAGATGAATTATCAATCTGCTACAAAGATGAACTCTTAACAAAATAGTCGAATTTTCAAACAAAAACCAACTTGGACTTTAATTTATTGAATAATTTAGAATCAAGAATATACTTGAATTTTCAACCCACAAAGATTAATTTTTAATCAAAAACTTTTCTACCAAAAATGATGAATTTTCAATAAAAAAAGAGGAATTTTTAATTAAAGAAGATGAATTTTCGACAATACAGATTCAATTTTCGAACAAAAATGATGTCTTTTTACCAAAGTAGTACATCTTTTTGCAAAATAATCACATTTTCAACAAAATAGTTGAATTTTCAAGCGAAAAAGAGGAATTTTTTGGAAGGTAGATGAATTTCCAAACCAAAAGGATGAATTTTTTTCCAAAAAGACGAATGCTCAACAAAAAGGTTGAGTTTTTAACCAGGAAAGATTTTTCAACAAAGAGAGAAAAAAATGCCAACCAAATTGTTGAATTTCCAAACTAAAAAGGGGAATTTTCTACAAACCAGTTAAATTGTTACAGCAATGAGATTAATTTTCCACAAAACAGCGTTGTCAACAAAAAGTTAAATTTTCGATAAAAGAAAATTCAATTTTCAACCAAAAAAGATAAGTTTCCAACTGATGATTTCACAGTAGATATTTCAACAAGAATAAAAAAATGAGATAAGTTTATAGAGTTTAGTTTTCAACCATAAAAGATTTCAGTTAAATTTGGAACACCAACATATGAATTTCCAATACAGAGTTAGTTATCTATCAAAAATAGTTGAATATTCAACCTAAAAAAAAAGAATTTAAAAAAAACAGTTGAATTTTCATAAGAAAAGGAGGACTTTCCACAAACATTTTTAATTTTTAATGAAATAACACAGTTTTTAACTAAAAATATAATCCCCAGGAGGAATCAACAAAAGAAGAGAATAAGAAATATGAATATAAGGCAAATAAATTACTGATAAGAATATTCTATCAAGGTGACATTTGTACATAGAATCTAATAAACTCTGAGAAAAAGCTATAAGTAAAGCAAACAATGAATAAAAATTAAAAATACTTCAAAATCACTGAGTCATAACTCTTAAAAAGGATATTATCTCTTATCTCTCAATTATCTTCCGCTGAATAGAATCAACACCTTTTTTATGTATAATTAGTAGTCTAAGAATCGTACCCACATGGCCATAAATAGTGTGCATGAATTCCATTGTAGGTCCTTAGAGACTAAATTTCATCTCACCGACCGCCCGTATGGTGGTACAAGGAGTTACGGGCGAATTAAGAATGCCAATGAATCTCTATTACTAAAGTGTCGGCTGCATACACGCTGGCACCTAAACAGAGTCCAAAAAAATTCCATCGTCACATACATCTTTTTAAAATGATTATTTTTTCTGACTCAATTTGATTCTTTTTAATGAATTGCAGGCCTCAGACTCACCACACTATTAACACTATTCAACACTTTTTTTGAGTGATGATACCTACTACTACTATTTCGAACAAAAACAGTTAAAAGTTACTATTTCTAATGAATTAACAACGTAGTTCAACTGTCAACAAAATAGTTGAATCCTCAACCATAAAAGTTAATTTTAAACCAAACACGTGAATTTCTAACCAAAAAGTTGAATTTTCCACAAAGAGGATTAATTTTTTACCAGAAAAGGCAAATTTTCAACAAAATAAATACATTTCTTACCAAATAGTGAAATTTTTAATCAAGAAAATAAATTTTTACCCAAAAAGGAGTAGTTAAATTTTTGTTGAGTAGATTTAATTTTCGCTTTTCTATAAAATAGTTAACTTCGAACGAAAAAGTCGAAATTTCTACCAAATTGTTCGATTTTTAAGCCAGAAGATGAATTTTCTACAAAACAATTAAATTTTTAACCCCAAAATCTGAATTTTTAATAAAAAAATTGATTTTCATCCAACCAGTTGATTTTTCAACAAGACATTTGAATTTTCAGTTGAAAACATTAATTTTTAACCAAAAAAGCAACAAATTTGCGACTAAAATTATGAATCTATAACCAAAATTATGAAGTTTTAAGAAAGTAGTTCAACTTTCAAGCAAGGAGTTGAATTCTCCACCGATAAAGATAATTTTTTGACAAATTAATTTACATAAATTTTCATCTTAAAAGTTTGAACAGTGGATGTTATGTTAGGCCAAATTTTATTATTAAGTAGTTAAATTTTTATTCAAGAGACTTAATTTTCAATTTAAAAAAAAAACGCATTTTCTGTAAAACAGTTGATTTTGTACCAAATCGCTGTCTTTTCTACGAAATTGTCGAATTTTCAAGCCGAAAATCAAGTTTTCTACAAGAAAGTTTAATTTTTTAACCCAAAAATATGAATATTTAGCAAAAAGTAGATTAACTTTCTACCAAGGTGTTGAATTACACACCGAAAAAAATAATTGTTCAACGAAAAATTTTATAGTTAATATTTTAACACAAAAATATTTTTAAATAAAATAAAAAATAGTTGGATATAACCAACAAAAACGAATTTTCAACAAAATACTTGAACCCTCAACAAAATGAAGAGATCACTTCTTCACCACATAGTTCAACCTTTTTAACAAAAAACTGATATTTCACCAAAACAGAAAATTTTGAAAATAAATAGTCAAATTATAAATCTTCTACAAAACAGTTGGATTTTCAACGAAAAATTAATTTTTAGCCCAAACAGTTTAGTTTTTAAACAGACAGTTGCATTTTTAACCAAAAAAGGTGAAATTTCTACAGAAAGAGTTAAATTTTCAACAACAAAAATTGGTAATGAAGGAAAAATACGAATTGATATCAGATTATTCAATTTTCAAGCCAAAAAGATGAATTTTCAATAAAATATTTAATAGCAGTTAGATTTTTTATTGGTTTCCATCAATTCAGTTCGCATTCATGTGGAAAAATAAGAAAGAGTAAAGTTTTTGTATTGAATAGATTAAAAATTAAATTTTAAATAAACATTAAAGTTCATTTCTATCACTTTTCAAATCTTAGATTCAAAAACTGGAAATTTCGCTAACAAAATACAGTTATTTGTCCCTCGATTTTTCCATTTCGCACAGAAGTTTAATACAGGAGAAATTTTACACGGGAGAAAAATTATATCAGCTGACTATCAATATTAGACAATCGCGATAAATAAATTTTCAAAGCACATCTTCAGAATATAAGTTCCCCAAATTCATTATCAAGGCGATTTTTTTGCTTCCAAGATGCTTTCACATTGAATGGGTTTCATAAATTGAAAAAAAATTCTTTGAAATTGTCAAATTATTTTCTCTGCATGTCACTATTTTTACACAATTTTCACAATTTGCTACACTATTTACACTATTTTTGATCTCTAAGTGAGTCCGAGGCCTGGAATTATTCGCTTCGAGAAGCTGAAGTTTAGAATGAGCTATTCCTTATCTTACTGATGATAATCGAAACGTTTTGCATTGAAAAAACTCGGCTTTCCAGAAACTTCATTTCAAAATTCGGCACACTTCAACCTATTTCGAGAAGATAGATGTTTTAAATTTGGAAACAGATGTGAGGAATGCGGGTATTTCGGGGAATAACAGTACCTCCCATAACAGGAAGCAAAACTTTTTAAGATGTATTCGACAAGGACGGAGTGGAAAGAGGGGTTATGGCCCAGGATGGCGGATATGCCGTAAAATCGCATTAAGAACCCTCCAGTCCGAAGCGTAAATTACAATTAACAGACTCAAACCAAATCCACGCATCGAACTACAATTATCCGCGGTGGCGCGTAAAAAGTCACAGGAGGGAAGCGAACCCGAACACGCATGTGAGAAAATAAAAAAGATGGATTAAAAATGAGTGGGATGAGTAATGAGGATTTTATACTAATTACACTATTATTACAGGAAATAACACCTTTATTTGCGTTTCAACAAAAATACGCTTCCTTTTGTAGAGTTGAATCCTCGAAAAATAAAACTCAGACTTCATGTTCTTTCCCCTCCTTTCCCGTTTTTTTTAAAGAATTCCTCTTATTTCCTTGTTACCAAGAAACTTTCCATGTTTCCCCTTCTTCTCGCTTTTTCGCATAATAAATGCAATTTGACTTTATAAAAAAAAACTATTTTTTTAATACAATTAATTCTTTTTGGTTAAAGAGTTCTACTATTATATTTTTTGTGAATTCATGCCTTTTGGTTAAAAATTCTACTATTTTGTTGAAAATTTACTTCTATCGTTGAAAAGTCAAATGCTTTGGATCGAAAATTCATCCCTTTTTGGTAGAATATGAACTTTTTTGTTTAAAAAGTCTAGAACTATTATAATTTTGGTTCAGAATTCATCTCGTTTGGTTGGAAATCCCACTATTTGGTTGAAAACTTGATTGTTTTATTGAAAATTCAACTGTTTTGGATAGAAAATTCGTCTTTTCAGATTAAAATTTAATGTTTCTTGTTTAGAAAATATCTTCCTTAGTTACAAATGAACTTTCATGTTTGAAAAATCTTCTATTATATTTGTGGTTCAGAATTTATCTCTCTTCCTTGAATATCCTACTGTTTTGTTGACAATTGAATTATTTTGGTGACAATGTAACTGCTTCAGGTAGAAAATTCGTTTTTTAGGTTTCAAAGTACATTTTTTTATATATATAAAACCTCTATCTTGGTTCAAAATGAACTTTTTATACGGAAAGTCTTTTATTATATTTTTGGTTCAGAATTCCTCCATTTTCATAAAAAAATGTACTATCTGGTTGCAAATTTAATTATTTTCTTGAAAATTTAGCTATTTTATTGACCATTTGTGTTTTATGGATAGCAAATTTGTCCCTTTGGATTGAAAATTCATCTTTTATTGTAGAAAAGACATTTAAAATCTTTTTTGGTTGAAAGTTGAACTACATTTGCTAAAAATGTATCTCTTTGGTTAAAAATGTAACTATTTTGTTAAAACTTCATGTATTTAGTTCCAAAATCATGTTTTTGATATAAAATTAATCGTCTTCGTTGGTAATGAGCTTTTTTTGAAAATTCAACCATTTTTTATGTAAAATAAAAATCTGGCTGCTTTGAAATCTCAATTATGTTGAAAATTCATCTTTTTTGTTGGATTTTATTGGTTTTGATTCAATATTAAAATCTTTTTTACTTGAAATTTCAAGTAATATATTTTTTGTTGAGAATTCATCTTGTTTTGTAGAAAATTGGACTATTTTATTAAGAATTATTTTGTTCATATGCAGATCTATCTTTGGTTCAAGATTTAACCATTTTTTGGAAATTAGCTTCTCTTGTTTACCATTAATTTTCTAAACTAAAAATTCATTTCGCTCATTTAAAATTTGTAGTTGTTTCTTGAATTCAACAGTTTCTTTATTCAAAATTTAAATCTTTTTTTATTGAAATATCAACTATCATATCTTTTGTTGAGAATTGACCTTTTTTGGATTGAAATTTTTTGTTTCGAAAAATTTCTTCTTTCTCGGTTGAAAATAAACGTATATCTTTACAATTCAACATTCTTGTGAAAAATTCATCTTCTTACCTTTAAAATTCAACTATTTCGTCGAACATTAATTTTTTGACCGAAAATTCGTATTTTTTTGTACGATTCAACTTTTTTTATTTGTAATTAAAATGTTTTTCAGTTGAAATATCGAATATTATATTTTTTGTTTTTAATTAATCTTTTTGGATTGAAAGTTCATCTTTTTGGTTTGAAAATTCATCTTTTGGGATAAGAAAATCATCTTCCTGGGTTGAAAATGAATTTTCACTTGAAATTAAATTTTTTGGTTAAAAAATCAACTATTATATTTTTTGTCGAGAATTCCTCTTTTTGGATTTGAAATCCATCTTTTTGGTAGAAAAGTGATCTTTTTTGATTGGAAATGAACTTTTTTGTTGAAAATGCATGTCTTCTATAAAGTACATAATTTGGGATGGAAAATGCAACTATGGTTGAAAATTCAGCATTCCAAATTGAAAAGTTATCGATTTTCTAAAAAATTCTACTTTCTATCTTGAAACACAGTACTTTTGGTGAAAATCCATGTCTATTCGTAGATAATTTTACTCGGTTGAAAATTCAACTATTTTGTTGAAAATGCAATATATTTCGACTTAGAATCTTAGAAATTTAAAACGATTCAGAATGAATTGAATGTACCTACATAAATTGTATTTCAAAAAAATTATTTCCCTATTTTCGTGAGAAGTCAACCTACTACCCTGTTTTGCGATCATTTTGGGCTGTGAAGAAAGCTACAAACCAAATTTTAAATTTCAAGAAAAGCTCATCAAACTTTTTTTCGAGTAAGCCCTCTTTGAAATAATTTCAACCCTCAGAGACCGAGGCAAAAAATATGAAATTTCTGCCTTACAAAAATAATCAGTTCCAGAATTTCACGAAAACAGTTGTATTTTTAAAAGAAATTTTTAAAGCAGTACCACATTTTTTAGCGGTAGTATATCCATCTGCGCGTTGGTTCGTAAGTTCCGGTCCTTATGAAGCAGCTCACACACATAAACACATACACATGTAAAAATGAACCCACTTTTCATACACACATGCAATTTCAAGCTGAATGTGAGCCCCATGCACCTTGGACATGACACGGTAATTATCTGCGTGCTCAGGCGTCACAATATGGTAATCTCTCGCGAACTAATTGTTCCACGCGTGTGTACATACACTGGGCCCTCGAAAATATTAAGGAGCCTGCCTTAATGTTCCTCTTTCTTTTTCTCTTCGCGCTGAAGCCGCGAATCGCTGCGGGACTTCGAAATCGAAATTATACGCCGTGCAATCCTTAACGAGAATCCGAATAGAAAGATGAGGAGAGGGAAACCATGTAATTAGGTCCATTTTCAGAATTCGTACAATAAGAGCAGAAGGCGCGTAATAAAAGGTTAATCTCTATTTTTTTTCGTTACGTCTTCTCCAGGTTTCATTCTGAGATAAAAAAAAACTATAGAATCAGGGAAAATTTATTTGGTGAAACGAATTTCGACATAATAATGAGTATGTAAGAATGAAGTTGGCCTCCCTCCTATTTTTAAATATGAAATAAGAATGTAATTTTATGTAACCGTCAATTGAACAACAATTAATGAGCTGTTGAAACTGTTTGATAATAGTATAAGAAAACTTTTAATTAAATTCTTTAGACTTTTTTCATTTGAGTATATTGATATAATTTGAGGATCAACTTAGGCGGCAGATTAACTTTACATTAAAGACCGCCAATAAACTCGTTTTCCCTTCTTTGCAGAATTCTTATTTTTCCCCTGTTTCCAAAAAACATCCCCTTTTTCCAGTTTTTCGCTTAAATTTGAACGGAATTCATAGAGCCTATTAAAAAATCCGACTATTCTTAGTTAAAAGTTCATCTTTTTGGTTTGAAATTCCAGAATTATATTTTTGGTTGAAAATGCATGTATTTTGTTGATAATTGACTTTTTTCTTTGTAGAAAATCAATATTCTTGGATAAAAAATAGAATTTCAGTGGGGAGTTGTGGGCCACGCTTTGCTTTCAAGACATAACTTCTCTGAACATCGATAAATTGTCAATGTATGAACCGGTATTTGTAGTAAACTTCTTAGTGTATCAACTGGAGACCACAATTAATAAATTATCACAATTAATAAAATTCGTTTATGCCCGAGAAATATTTAGGATGACGTAAATCTTATCAAAATCGATATTTGTGATTTTGGTGGGGAGTTGTGGGCCATGACAAAAAATAAAAGAAAATGGCATATTCCAGTAGTTTATGTTTGTTAAAGTTGCAACAAATGAAAATTAATGATTTTAAAAAGATTAACAAAAAATTATTCTGATTCACAATGTATGCACGTGTAATAACCGGTCCTCATTTTGGCACATTTCAAGTGCGCCGCACTATCGCGCATGTTGCAGTGAACTGTGTTGTTCTGATTGACATTCATTGTTTCAACACAATTGACATTCGAAATTCACTCTGATATCACTTTTCAGAACAAGAGAAAATAAGGTTCACTTCAAAAATTGAAATACGCATTAAGAACGTTTGGCCCACGACTCCCCACTAACGGTGGACCACAACTCCCCACAGCCGACATTTACGAAATGACCGATTCGCCATACACACAATGAATGTTTTACCGAAATTGTTTGATTGAATTTAAAGCCAATTGCTCAAGGAATATTTTGTACTAACTTACCTTTGAAATATGCTGCACAATGGGACTTCGAAGGGCATAGGCTTTGGACCCACTCCGTCGGCTTGCGGGTTCGATTCCCGCCTCGCACTCTGGAAGAGCCTCGGTGGCCCATGCGGTGAACACTTGCCTAGCAAGGGAGTTGTTCATCTCCGGAGAGTCGTGGGACCGGTACCTCTAGAGAAAAAGGTTATCTAAGTACTTAAAGCTGTTGCTCTTGGTGGTTCGGAACCCACCTTAAACTGTAGGTCCCCCTCCCACCACCAATTAAGTGTGTGGGGGGTGTGTGAAGGAATAGGGAAGAGATACAAGAACAATGTAAACCCTTAGGGGACACACTAGAAGCTTCCATTCCATTCCAGACACTTTTATTTTGATTTCTTCAATCAACAATGTCAAAATACTAACTACGCCTGTTGAGACTATGGGTCGAGTTCACAAAAGTGAGCTCATACAAAGAGAGTCTTTTGGCAGTGGTTAAAGCAATCCTACCACCCACAAATTGGCGTCGATTGAGGTGGCCCACGACTCCCCACAGCCCACAACTCCGCACTCTCCCCTATACATATATTCCATTTTCAGTTGAAATTTGATCTTTTATGGTTGAAAATTCATTTATTTTGTTAAAAATTAGTCTTTTTTGGTAGAAAATTAATATAATAATCTAATAATCATCCTTCTTGGTTAAAAATCAACTTCTTGGTTAATTGTTAATCTGTTTTGGTTGTTGTAAATTCGTTCTTTTAGGTTGAATTTAACTATTATTATTAGATGAATTAGAAAAAAAAATCAATTTACAAAATTATTTAAAAAATTTAATAAATTATTATTAAAACTTCTAATTCGATCCACGCAAATTTTAATAATTTTTTAATCAGAACGACATTTACTGGCTGAATTGTCTGGATTATAAAAAACTGAACTGGTGGAAATCGTTTTAATGATCTCATCGCGCGGCTCGCTTCGCTACCAAGTTTTAGCGCGCCTAGACGCGCGTCTATTGGATCTCGCGCTTCAAGCTCGATAATATATTTATCTCGTGCTACAGACTCGGTCTTTCTATTCCCTCCACATTTTTGCAGAGTCCTTTTAAAATTAAAGGTCAAACATCAACAACTGTAATTTGGTGATTGTGAATTCTTTTTTGTTAAAGCTCTTTCGGCTTCAACTCTGCCACATCAAATTGAATATTATATTTATTTATGTAGCTCGGCTTAGGACTGATTATTCATATATTGCAAAATAATGTACAAGTTTAATTTTTCTAATGACTACTTTAATATTTGTTCCTTATTTTGCACTAATTTTTATTCTCAGTTACCCTGAAGAATGTGTAATTTCAATAAATTTATATTATAACAATTCATAGTTTATAAAAAGAGTGTCAGTGGAATGAATGACGCCTGAAACAAAAGACCTTGGATACTAATAGGCCCGAATGGGACACCTCACATAATGACTTTGTGAGGCTCTTCACTTGGGGTGATCGTTAGAGAGATTGATCAGCAACCTGGGTCAGAGCAGTGCGGCAGGACAAACGCGTTATTTAATTATATAACATGGAAATTCTCGATCAATTTAAAAACCTATACACCCTCCCCTACATTGCTCCCTTCATTTGCATTGAAACGTTTAAATAATTTAGAAAAATAACAGCGTACGAAAATACATCGCTAAATAATTAAAACATTATTACCTGTAATTATAAAAATTACATTCCAATCCGATACTCTGTTAACAAAATAAAAATCAATAAAAAATGATTTGCCTTTGAATGTAGAGGACTTAGGAGATAATTATAACACGGTGGAAGGAGGAAAGGTGGCTCCGTACACACCCCTGAGACCGGTAACACGATCGCAACTTGTCAGCTTCGATCTCCTTTCCGCTTCTTCAAGATAGACATCTTTCTCGCTCTCGAACTTTCCCGGGATAGAAAGAAGCGACTAACGGTGAGCGACAAACCTGAAACCGACACGCTGCAAAGTCAGGATCTTCCCGTACAGTGACTTCGAAAGACAGTGACAAGAGGGTTCAAAACTCGTTCCGATTTGTACCGGCCTAATTTGTTGGCGCGGGCGAGTTTCGTGTTTCAAAACTAATGGGGTGGAGACTGTTGTCGTTAAAAAAAATCTGTTTCTCCCATTTTTTACCACATTTTACATCTCTTTTCTGCGGCTATCTTATCTCTTCCAGATCCAGAGCACCACCTAAATATGTTTCTTCTCCAACTTCAAAGCATCAAACAGGTTGGCGGTAGGTCAAAGGGAACATTGAAATCAGGAAAAAGTCAGGGATTTTAAGGAAATTAAAAAACAATTGTTTAAAATTGTTGTATTCCATTTATAAAATCTATTCCCCTCTTTTCCCTTCTTTGAAGAATTCCTCTTTTTCGCCCTGTATTCAAGAAATGTTCCTTTTTTTCTCTGAAATATGAACTGCGGAATGATACTACCAAATAATAAATTTGAACTTTTTTCGGATGAAAATTACTTTTTTTCGTTGAAATGCCGACCATTATTTTTTTTGTTTCAGAACTCGTCTTGTTAGGATAAAAATTCTATAATTTGGGTAACAATTTAATTGCTTTGATGGGAATTTAAGCATTTCGTTAAAAGTCATATTTTTTGTCGAAAATTCAACATTATTGTTGAAAATTAGTGTTTTTCGGTTAAAAATTGAACGACTTGGTTAAAAGTTGGATTATGTTATTGAGATTTCCTTGTTTTATGTTTTTGTTGCAGATTCATGCTTCGGTGCGAAATTGGTCTCTTTGGTTGACAACTTAAATATTTTGTTAAAAATTCATCTTTTGTTTTAATTCAGCTACTTGATTTAAAGATAAACTATTTCTTCAAAAATTGTTTTCTTTCAATTTACCTCTCTGGTTAAAAATTGAACTATTTTGTTGAAATTTCTTTTTTTGGGAAATAATTTTTCTATCTGCTAATTTAACTTTCACATTTTTGGTTAAAAATTTATTTTCTATAAGTTGCCAATTCAGCTAGAACCCAGTAATTAAATTCAACTAATTTTGGTTTTAAAAAATTCTACTGAATTCTAGTCAAGTCTACTGAAATCTAAACAATTCTAGTGAAATCGGCTTAATTTTCCTAACATGTGAAATATTCTAATAAGTTATAGTAAATTCTAATGTCATGAAGTAAATTCTTCTAAATTCTACGCAATTCGACTGAGACTTAGACAGATATACTGAAATCACGACGATTATAGTAAATTATGAAAATTCTAGTGAATTACAGAAATTTAACTGAATTTAATTGAATTTTATTCAACTATACTTAATTTTAGTTATTCATCTTCAAATATAGGTAATATTCTATTAAATCTGAATTTAATTAAATTTTAATCATTCCTGCTGAATTCTAGTCAAGTCTACTGAAATTCAGACAATATTCTAGTAAAGTCTAGTACATTCTACTGAAAAATTAGACAGTCATAGTAAAATATATAAATTCTAGTGAATTATAAAGAACTCAACTGAATATTTTAAATTCAATCTGATACTAAGACGATTTAGTTAGTTCTAGTCAGTTTTCCTGAAATCTAGAAAATTCTTACAGATTCTAGTAAAATTATCCTAAAATCTAGAAAATTCTTCTTACGCAAACTCAGTTCTACTGAGATTTAAACAATTTCACTGAAATTGAGACCATTATAGACAAATATAAAAATTCTAGACAATGTAACTGAATTATTCTGAATTTAATTCAGTTTTTGATTAATTCTGCTGTACTCTAGTCTAATCTACTAAATTCTAGGCAGTTGTAATCAAATATAGGAATACTAGTGAATTGTGGTCAACACAACTAAATTGGAAAAATTCAATTAAGTTTTTATTCAATTCTTCTCAATTCTAGTCAGTTTTCCTGAAATAAAGACAATTCTGAATAACTATAGTGAATTTTGCCAAAAGCTAGAAAATGCTAATGATTACTTGCGATTTTTACTGAATTTAAAATGAATCAATCTAAATACAAAGGAATTCAACTCGACTCAAGTCCAATTTTTGGAAATTGAAAGTAATTTAATGTTCAAGAAAATTAAACGGAATTCCAATTATCTTTGAATAATTTCAAGGTAATTCGAGTGAATTTAATTGAATTAATTTAGTAGACATTCAGAAAACTCTATTGATATGTGCGCCAGACAAGATCTAATGGTATAATATCGGCTCTATAGAATTATAGTGAATAATGGGAAAACTCAATTTTACCAAATTTTAGCCAATAATATTCTGCGTCAGTATAGTTTCCATAAAATCTAGAAAATTGTACTGAATTCAAAGTGATTTAATCTAAATTCAAGTGAATTTAAGTGGATTAAAATCAAATTGAATGAAAAATAGGGAAATTGAATTAAATTCGAAGTTAAAAGCCATTCATTGGATTGCGTTTTAAAATAGTTATTGTGATCTGAGAATAAAATCTAGATCGTAGGTACACGATTTATTTTTTAGCCTTTAACGAAAGTATTTGCGAAAAAAAATACAGGATGCTTTCAAAAATTGGAATAACTCTAGGAATACTTAACATTTTTCGAAGTTCTGGTGCTCATTTTAAAGACAAGTCTGCAAATATTTTTCTAAATTGTTAGGATATTTTTAGAATTTTTTCCCTAGATTCTTCCCTTGTGTGAAACTTGGTTTAAAAAAGTCACGAAATTTCAAAAATGTGTGAATACTCACAAATCTTTTTAAAATCATTATTCATCATATTTGGATAAACCCCAGTAATATTTAAAAAAAATATTGCTTATTTGAATTTTTTCAAAATCATTTGGTTAGAACAGTGTACAGTTAGTACATATCGTAACAATTCTGAAGAACTTTGATTCTGAATTCTGAAGAAAAGCTGAAGAACTTTCAAAAATGTTATTTATTTCCCGACTTATTCCAATTTTTCGAAAAGTCCAAAATTTGACTTTTTTGGCAATATCTTTTTATATAAATTGACATTTCGCCTTGAGCTTGGGCTTATTAGACTCAAAAGTTTATCACCTTCCACGATACTATGATATAAAATTGTTTATGTTAATATTATAAGAGTGAAGGCAACATAAAGAGTGAAATCTTTATTCACGGCATAATCATCCACCATTGCGCCCGGGCCGGTATCCTCTACCGTTTTCTCATTAATTATGTTTTTAGAAAGAGGCGCAAGTACCTCGCGCAATTATCCTGCACTTACTCGAAATTAGCGTATCGATTAACCTCGTTTCTCAGGCGACGTTTCGCCAGCCAGTTAATTTCTTGCACCACTTATCTTTACTGCTCATCCCGTCATATTCACCTAGGTGTGATATCAAATTATTCATTGTTCCTTCATTTTCACGCGAGAATAAAATTATTTTTCAACTTTCGCAATGTTTTACAAGCAGAAAAAGATGTGTGCTTGTTTGCGAAAAAGATTGTGACTCTTTAATCTGCAATTTTAATTAAAAGAGGAGCGCTTAAGTGGTGCTCTTGATTTTTCACTCGCAATGAGAGCATTTCTGCAGAGTCGGAGACATATTTGATGTAATTAAATTTCTAATTGTTCATGCGCGGTGTCCTTGAAATTTTTATAATCTCATAATTAAATAGTAATGAAAGGACTTTTGTAAAAAAAGGTTATGAGTAATTTTTAATATTACGGGGTGGCCACTGCTCACAGGCCAGGGAAACCGGGAATATTTTTTTTCTGTTTTTCGTTGATGAATCGTTCAAATGCTGAATTCCCTTTCATATTTCAGAAGGAAAACTTCCTTTTTATATATTAAACTAACACAATAAAGTTATACTTTAGTAATATTCTAGATGTTTCGTAAATAAATTCAAAAAACCGCTCCTAAAAAAAAACTAATTCAATGTTGGAAAGTGCTACAAACTCACGTGTTTAATATTTTGTCTTTAAATATAAAATATACCCACTTCCGGTCATTTCGAGGACATTAAAGTATAATGGGCCCTTTTCTTGGCGAACGTCAAAATTTATATTCTGAAATAACATCAGTGGCTTCCTTGCGCAGAACTGTCACTGCGGTTTATTAAACCACAGACTGAACACTCTTACCCCTTTTCGCCTCTTGGCCCTCTTTTTTAAAGAATTTCTCTTCCTTCCCCTGTTTCGACAAAAAATTCTTTTTTCCGTTTTTTTTTCTTAAATGAGAACCCAGTTATAAAATAAAAGTATTTTTGGTTGCAAGTTGATTATTTCTATTTAAAAGGTCTGCTAATATATTTTTTGTTCAAAATTCATCTCTTTTGGCCGAAAATTCAACTGTTTTGTTGAACATTCTTCTACTTGGATAGGAAACCTATCTACTACCAGAATCCATCTCTCCTGGTTAAAAATTGTACTGTTTGCTTGAAAATTTGAATATCCATTTGAAAATTATTTTTTGGTTGAAAATTTATATTTTATGGTTAAAACTTCATTTTGTTTAATTGAAATTCGACCACCAGAATGCACCTCTCTTGGTTAATAATTCTACTACTTGGTTGAAAATTGAATTATTGTGTTGAGAATTCAAGTTTTTTTTTTAAAGTCTAATTATATACTTCGGGTTCAGAATTCATCTCTATTGGTTGAAAAATCTATTGTTTGATTAAAAATTCAACCATTTTATTAAAAATTCAACTATCTAATGGAAAATTTTATTGTTTTTTTGCGAATGTAACTATTTTGTCAAAAACTTGAAAATTCAAGTTTTGCGTTGAAACTTATTTCTTCCTAATTAAAAAATCTATCATCACATTTTTGGTCAAGAATTTGTCTCTTTTGGTTAAACATTCGATTATTTGGTCAAAATTTCAGCTGCTTTGTTGTAAATTCATCTTTCGTGGTTGAATGTTAATTCTTTCTAATTTAAAAATCTACTTTTATATTATGGTTTAAGAATTTATCTCTTTTGATTCAAAATTCGATTATTTGGTTAATGATTCAATTATTTTGTTGTAAATTCATCCTTTGTGATTGGAAAGATGATTCTTTCTATTCAAAAGTCTAGTATTATGTTTTTAGCTGAAAATTCAACTATTTCTTGAATATAATTTTTTTTTATAAAAAACAGTCTTCTGTTATTTAAAAATTATCTTTTGGTAGAAAAGCAACATTTTTTGGTTCAAAATTCATCTTTTATGATTGAAAGTTAATTTTCCTCGATTCAAAGGTCAACATTAAATTTTTTGTCAAGAATTGATCTCTTTTGGTTAAAAATTCTACTGTTTGGTTGAAAATTGAATTATTTTGTTAAAAATTCTACTATTTTCTTCAAAAGTTATCTTATTTGGTCGAAAATTCACCTATTTTGTTGAAAATTCGTCTTTTTGGATAGAAAATTCATCTTATGGTAAAAAAAGTAATTTTTTTGGGAAAAAATGTATCTTTTTTGGTTCAAAAGTCAACTGTTCTATAAACGTTTCGACTTTTTGTCTTGAAAACTAAATTATTTCGTTGTGTTTGGTTAAAAATGAATATTTTTAGTTCAAAATTTAATATATTTTGACGTGAAATCTTAGGAATATGGTAGCTACTTTATTATTATTTAGAAGAATTTATGCCCCTATTAGAGTAGTTTGGGCTGTGTACTTTTGAGAATACTAAGTTTCATTAACGTTATTGCATACAAATTTTGATGACTTCAGACTACATAAAACGTCGTCTGGTTGCCGGAAATGATGGTCTAAATTGGCATAAACGGCTGCACATTGCATTGCATTCTCTAGCTTCTAATCGTCGACCCAATTAATTCCACCCATTTCCGTCTTGACCAGTTATCATCACATGATTCGATTAATCGAGCGCAACTTCGCCGACCCATTGTCCATATTCTCCAGAGTCCAGAGCCCGCATAAGTGCATGATTCACTATCTGCTTCTTCATTATCTCTAATCCATGACCAATAGTTTGGTGAAAACGCTTTTCGATTTTTTCAAAATATAAGTCAAATAATGAAGTTCGACCACGTAGAAGAACTAGGTCCAATGATTTTAAGTCCTGCCTCGAAAATGTTTAAGTTAACAACTGCATCAGAATTTAGATATATACTTCAAAACCACCAACAAATTTTTTTTGACCGTGAAGGTGTGACAAATTTTAAGTTTTTAGTAAATATAAAAAAATGAAGACTTTTTGGGCTAATTTTCTTTGCTTTTGAAATTTTTTTAAATTTTAATAATTTTTTTAGTACATCAGAAACTGAGGAAAATGGTCTTAAGAATATTATGCTGAAAAACAATCACTTCAACGGTTAATCTCGAACTCTCACAAAATAGAAATAACTTTAAATTCACATATACATCAAAAACTGAAAAAAAAATTTGAATTTTTTCTCATAACTGTGATCAGTGTCCTGAATGATAGCCTTAATAATTTTTTATTCATTTGTTGCTACGAATAAAAAAATTCATTTACAGATGAACATTTTTTGACTTTTTACCAGTTTTTAACTTAATCATTTTTTAGGCAACACTAAAGATCGATTTTTTCAAGAAACCCATACACATATTTTTTGCGAATTTTTTCACTTTTTAATTCCATAAGAAGGATATTTTATGAGTTGTATGCGGGCTAAATAAATTTTGTGGCCAGGAGATGTTTTTTCATAAAATCGAATTTCCTAATTTTTCTCGCAATTATCGACGGATAGGAACAGATATTAAGAAAAAGGTTCGCATTTTTACAAAAGTTTTATAAAAATACCACTTGCTCTCTTGTGATATCTTGCATCGTTTACAAGCAAAATTCGAAAATTATATTTTCAGGGAAAAAAATTGTCGGAAATTTTTTTTCCCCTATAACCAGAAACTGTGAAGAAATATGAGAAAAAAAATAAAAAAGGTGGGGTTTTATAATTTTTAAAACATGACAAAAATATTTTCTGGGTAACCCCACCTTTTTTATTTTTTCCAATAATTTTAGTAAGTTTCTGTGAATAAAAGAAAGGCATCCTATCAGCTTTATGTGGGCTAAACCATTTTTGTGGCGGGGAAAATTTTTTTCTTAAAATTATAATTTTATAGAGTTAGTTATAGAGATTCGAAGAAAAAATGTGAGTTTCTTTAGAAAACAAAGCACAGAATTCAAACACGCATAACTTAGTAGACCTTTTTTTCGCAAATCGGAAAATAGGTATCGCCTAATTTCCTCTGAAAAACAATATATTTCGTCCACGATAAATTCCGCGACTTCAAGTGTAGATGCTACCTGATTTGAAATGGATTCCGTCTTTGGAAAATACCAAAAATCGTTTTTACTTTTCAATTAAAGCCTTTTTTTGGACCACCCTAATAAACATGGTCCTTACATACACCCCCTTTTTTTAGGTTTCCATAACACCGGACAGAAACAATTGTAGTTTCGGTCGGTGACCGTCCTTCCGTCGGTCCTACTTTTTTCAAGGGTGGGAAGTGAGAGAAAGTAGGAGAAGTTATGGGGAAATTATGGAAGGGGAAGCAGGGGAAGTGAGAGAACTTGAGGGGTGGGAAAGTAGGATAGATGAGGGGCAACTAGGGGAGGGTTAGTAGGAGAAATTAGGAAAAGGGCAGTGGGGGAAATCACAGGAGTGAAGTAGAATAAGTGAAGGGATGAGAAATAGGGAAAATGAGGAAAGAGGTAGTATGGGAAGTGTAGGAAGGTGTTTACTAGAAGAAGTGCAGGGATGGGAACCAGGAGGAGTGAGGGGAGCAGAAATAGGGGAAGTGGGCGGAATAGGGGGTTGGGTAAGTGAGGTGGGTAGGGGAAGTGAGGACAAGTGAGGTGAGAAGTAGGGAAAATAATCGGGAATGAGGGGTGGGGAAGTGGGGAAAGTGAGGGGATAGCTAGTAGAGTATTGCGGGTGAGTAGGCCTACTTTGACTAATTTTTCAACCCGAGTATTTGAATTGGACGTACAGTGGTTTCACTGAAACCGCAAAACGCATTCGAGCAATTGATATACATCTTTTTTTTACATCTGCTTCGAAATTTCGCCAAGGAAGCCGATGCTGGGCGATGCGATAAAGCTTTGCTCTGATTGAATATAAAATTGAATAGAATGTAGGGGGGGGGGGGGCCCAAATGATACAATGGATGTCGTCCAACAATGGTTTCCCCATTTTCTGCCAGTCACGCGCCGGATTTCGTGCTGCGAGCCGCGAGATTGAAATTGTGTCTCTTTTGTGGCATGACTATAACGCGAACCCTAGCCATAATTCAAAGTCGATAATTAATTGATCGGTTCTGAAAGATAACGAAAATCGGAGGCAACTTGGATTAAACTTCCTTTAACGCTTCACCCCACTTTAAAGTGGCAATTGTTTTCAAGATAATCAATCAATTGGAAAATAAAAAAAGGCTTATTTAAAATTAATGTTAACAATATTTGAATTCATCCATTCACTTTGTCCACATAGAAGCTCTCATGTTTCCGCTTGATTTTTGGCATGTTTTATAAAATATCTTTCAACATAAAGTTGTTCCTCTTTTATGAAAATGCTTTATAATTTATTTTCAAGTTATTCATTTGCACTATAGATTGAAATTATTGAATTTTGAAAATCGTGATACACAATTTGAAAATTATTCATTTTCAACAACTTTGTTTCATGATCCTCATTTTACAGTACTGCTGCCATTTTTAAACAAAGTTTGGAATTATTTAATTTTTAACACTTCAAGTTTGAATTCATTAATTTTGAAAGTTTCTAATTAAAAGCCATATAATTTTCAACGTTTTTCGAATGATTAAACTTTAAAGGTTTACAATATTTGAAATTCTTCAATTTTGAACGATTAAAATGATATTTACTTTTTCTAGAGTAATCACTTTTTTTTTTGGTAAAAAAGTTATCTTAACACTTTGAATATCACTCGACACTTCTTGACGTGATACTTAATAATAATATATATTTATCTTTTCGAAAATGTTTACACTTAACTTAAAATTATAGTTTTTCATTTAATAATTTCAGATATAAGTATTCTTAATGCACAATTTTCAGTTCGAAGGATTTGTAATTAAATATTTTTGAAATAAATCAAATTAAATTGAGAGAAAATCAATAAATAATAGTATATAGGATATACTTTATTCAAGCTTGATATCTAATTAAAATAAATTTAGATTTCTATCCTCAATATTTGAAAAAAAATTATTCTGATGCTTAATACTAAGTTACTAAGGTGTACATTTATTTTGTGTTTCAGGTATGTATGCCTCCTACAGTGGATTACTTTCTGTTACAAAATAGATTATGATGATCGTATTGGTACGTAAAAGATAGTATTGGGCAATTTCAAGCCGCTTACATAAACATTTCTTTATTTGGATTAAAATTTATCAACTGAATGCATTCGAAGTTTCAAATAAATTATCAGGGCTTCTACTCACCTTATGGACGTGGAATGTCAGGTATTCTTTTTGAAATCATTTAAAATTCATGAAATACCTTGAATTTTTGTGAAGCTTTAGAAAATTCTTCGGAATATTTTTTAATTCCTTGAAATCATTAAAATCCTTTGTAATCATTTCAAATCTCTTGAAATTCTTTAAAGCTATTGAAAATTCCGTGGGATCTTTTTAAATATACTTAAATCAATAAAATTCTGTTTTGGGAATACCCTGAAATATTTGAAACTCTCTACAAATCTTTGGAATCCTTAAGGATTTTTTTTAAATTTCGATTTTTGACTCATTCGCAAATTTGAATAAATCGAATTTCGAAGATTCAACATGAATTTTGGCTTTATTTTTCTCCCAAAAATGAAGCAATTGTGATTTTTTAAATTATAAGAATTCATGGAAATCAAGACGGTTTGAGGTAGGTATAGTTATATTTTTTATATTTTAGACTTTTAATAGCGCTATGAAACGTCCTTTGAAATCGTCAATCTTTGAAATCCTACAAATTCCCTTAATTCTTGTGAAATTCTTTGCAATTTATATAAATATTATAAAATGTTCAGAAATTTTGTATATCTGTTGAAATCCGTTAAAAAATACTTGAAATCCCATAACAATCCTTTGAAATCTATCACACTTCCTGATGACGCATGAAATTATTGGAAATACCGTAAAATCTTTCAAATCTTCTGAAATTGTTCAAAATCAAAAAAACTATCAAAATTAATTGATGCTTGTGAAATTCCGTGCACTGCTTTCAAATCTTTGAACCCTTTTAAAATGCCTGAAAACGTTTATATGCTTTGAACATTCCTCAAAACAAATGAAATCCTTGGAAATTCTATGACTTCCCTTAGAAGCTGTTGAAATCCGTTGTGATCCTTTAAATCTCTTGAAATCGGTTAAAATCTTTCCAAATCCCTGAAAATATTTCCATTTTTTTAACCTGAAAATATTTCAAGGAAAAAACCTACGTTTTTCCCAGGGATGAAAAAAGAACCCTAAGCTCGAAAAGGCCTGATAAAATTGATAAACGAAAAATTATTTGATTTTAATTTTGAATACTTTAAAATCAGAAGGTTTCTAATGCCGGGAAGTGACTAGAAACATTCTTTGGTTCAAGAGGCGATCCTGAAATACTTATATTAAGAATTTGACTGTTAATAAAAAACTTATCACGCACAAATCATAACTGCTAGTAATTAAATTAATGTTCTGAGTTTAGAATCAGGAGCTGGTACTTTTTTGGCAATCGACACATTCGCGAATTTCGTAGCGAGTTCAATTTACCGCAATCACTCGAAACGCCATGAAAAATGCATGAAATCAGTGCAGTCAACTCACCAGTCCATCCGATCAGGCCTCATGCGTATTTGACCGCAGCACAATCGATTGTCGAGACTGACGTTTGTTCGGATCGAGAAAAGAAGTAATGGCAGATAGTTTCGGAAAGATAAGGCAAACTGACAAGAGCCGTCACCTCAAGAAGGCCTTTAGGCTTCGCTTCTCCCGAGGATTTTCATCTGTGTATTCGGTTACGGTTACCGATTTGAACATACCCACAAGCCCACATCGTGTTATTGCCTTGGTCGCGGAAGCGTGCATTTTCTGATAAAAGCTCCATCCTCGAATGACAGCCACTTCCGGTCTGACCTAACAAACCCTTTCCAACCCAAGGGGGAAATAAGGTTTGTCCATCAGACGCGAAAGACTCGAAGGCTCGCTAATTCCCACGAAGCCAAACGCAAAAAACGAAACAACCGTCACAAAAGATTTGCTTCTGATAACATTGTTCCATTGGCTATTGACAAAGTACTGGTACGAAAAGTACCTGGAAAAAGGAACGGTTCGTCTTTTGTCAAACAAATACAGTTGGAGCGGTGATTGGTTTTTTTTTTACTTCCGAGCGCTTCTATGTTAATAACCGCAGATTCTAGAGATAGTTTGTTATTTTGAGGCTAATTAGGCGCGATTTGCAGGATTTCTCAAAAGTATTTAATGAAGTTAACCATGCGCTACGGTCGGAAAAACTACACAATTCTTTACTTACCGGATAATCTTTTATCACTTTTAGAGAATTTACAAAAACAACGGACAAAACTTTTTGCATTATGCGGGTCATTCTTCTAACAGAGAGGCACCTATTTTGTTCACAATTCGTAGTTTTGGTTCAATTCAACTGTTTTTTATTTCAAATTGAAATCTTTTATGTTTGAAATATTATCTATCACATTTTCTTAGTGAACTTCTTCAATAAAAATTTATTTTCTTGTTAAGGAATCATAATTTCAAAAGAAAATTCAATTCTTTTTTTTATGCAATCAATTTGTTAAGAATTCAACTATTTTGTTGGAAAGTTACCTTTCCCGATCGGAACTTTATCTGATTTTTCGAAAGTTTATCCCTTTCTCTTGAATTTTCAACTATTTAGTTGTAAATGCAATTGTCAGATTCATAATTTTTTTCTTCTGGAAATTCAACTATTTGCATGGAAATTCAACAATTTTGTTAAAAATTTATTCTCGGTTGAAAATTCAACCGTTTTGTTGAAAATTCTTCTTTTGAGTTGGAAATTAAACTATTTTGATAGAAAATGAATTTTTTGTTAAAAATTCATACTAGAATCTTTCTTGGTTGAAAATTAAACTAATTTTTTGAAAATTCGTCTTCTTGGTTCAAAAATTCATGTCTTTTGGTAGAAATTTCGTATTTTTCGGTAAAAAATACATCTGTTTGGTCGAAAATTATTCTTCTTTGGTTCACAACTCAACTATATTCTCGTAAAATTAATCTATTCGGTTGAATTCAACTGGTATTATTTACAATTGAAATTTTTTCCTTGAAATCACTATTGCATTATTGGTTGAGAATTCATCTCTTCTGGTTGAAATTCAAATACTTGGCTGGAGGTTGAACTACTTTGTTAAAGAATCATTTTTTGGTTGATGTTCATAATTTTAGTTGAGAATTCATTTTGTTTTGGGTTGAAAATTATTTTTTTGTACTGAAAATTGAATGATTTCAGTTGAAGATTCATCGCTTCAGTTGGAAATACATCTCATTGTTTGAAAGCTCAACTACTTTGTTGAAAACTCTTTTCTTTTGTTGAAAATTATTTTTTCAACTGAAGATGTAACTATTCGATCTTTAATTGGAAACTGATTTTTTTTTTAAATTGAAAATTGAACTATTTGGGTAAAAATTGGACCACCTTTTTGAAAATAAATGGTTGGAAATTGATTGAAATTTTGAATACTGTGTTGAAAAATTGTTTTTTTGGGGGGTTTACAATTATTAATTGTGTTAACTGAAAATGTAACTTTCTCATTCTCAGTTCAAACTTCCCTTTTAGTTGAAAATAAGTCTTGTTCGGAAGAAACTAATCTTCTTATGTTAGTTAAAATCACCTTTTTTTTATTAGGAATGAAACTGCCTAAAAATTCACCTGTTCCATTTTTAGTTGAAAATCGATCGCTTTCAGATGAAAATGCATCTATTAGTAATGTAAGCTTATTTTATTGGTTGTAAATTCGTATTTTGTAGTAAAAACTTCATCTTCTTGATTTAACATTTAACTACTTGGTTGAAAGTTGAACTACTTTGATTGAAAATCCAACTATATTGTTGAATTTTTTTTTCTTTGAAAATAAATTTTTCAAACTTCAAATTCAACTATTACATATTTGGTTGGAAGCTGATAGTCTTTGATTCAAAATCTATTTATTCAGTTAAAAATTAAGTTTTTGGTTGAAAATTCAACTGGTTCGTAAAAAATTCGTCTTTTTGCTTTAAAAAATTCGACCTTTCTCTTAAAAATTCTTCGTTTTGGGTTGAAAATTATATTAATTTGGTAGGTATTTGACTACCTAATTGAAAATTGATATTTTAGTCGAAAATCTGAAAATTCATCAATTTGTTTCTCATTTCTTTCTCTCTCTCAAATGAAAAATCTTTCTTGTTGAAAATTCATCTCTTTTGGTAGAACATTAACCTTCTGTTGTTCAAAATTCAACTATTTTCTTAAAAAACATTATATTTCGGCTTTTATTTAAAATAATGTATTTCCCCCTTATTGACATATTTTCGAGCCAAATTTTTGGCTGTGAAGTCTGTTAAAATGTCATGTTTGTATGTTTTGTGTTTTATCGTAGGCGTTTTCCAAATAAAATCAAAGGAAAATGTTTGGCCTAAGAAGAGGGTATGGGGAGATGTTCATATTTGTGATGACACCCTGGAGGGTTTAAGTTTTGTGTGATAGTCTGCGACGAATAAGTGGAGGGGTGGAAAAAGTTTTCGATATAGCTTGACATAGTTTTTCGACAGCGCTGGTTGAGATTGCAAGATTGATGTGTGGCACCGCGATATTTTCTTGAATGATACTTTCTTGGACACTCCCTTATCAATTTCCGTTTACATCAATATTGTACTAAGATTACCTTCTTCATCGTATGTGGATTTTAACTGCTCTGAGGAATATTTGATCCATTACAAGTTTCAGAGGCAATTCAAGTTTCAACCGGTTTCAACCCTCTTCAAAATTCAGTTTGAGAATGAAGCTGGAGTTAAGGATCCTATTCGCGGTAGTACTAGGAGCAAACTATGGTTCGTGATGTAATGAGCGTGACAAGTAGCTCCAGAACGACGATAGTTATAGTACCATTGACGATGTCTGGAATAGTTCTTAGCGTTTGTAGATATAACAGAGTGAAATCCGCTCACTCCTGACCGGCTCGTAAGGAAGCCCGCGGGAACTGGGTCGCGGCTCAATCGTCAAATTAGCATAACTCCCTTCTTATTGTGCAGGTTGCACTATGGTCACCTGCAATGGCCAGGAAACTTTTACCCCTGCAAGTTTTTACCGTGAAGCGTAGACATACTTTTTTTCTCGTGGAAGGAGAAAAGTTCGTGAAAAGTTTCGAGACGTTAGTGTCTAATTAGGAACAAAAGGAACAATAGTAATTTATAAATTAAAACTTTTCGGATTTTGCTATTCTATATCCTATAGTTTTTTAATTCACTTACTAGTTTCAGTAAAACTTACATATATTATTTTTTAAATTTGCAAAGTCAGGTAGTCGTCCTATTAGCTCACAATTTTAATAAATGAAAAATAATCATGAGAAGTGGAGTAACATCCTGTCTAAGCGTCAAACTGTCATAACTGTTTTGCGAGTAATAAAATGTACCCTTCTTCTACTTGACTGACGTGGCCAACGAATTATGTATAGAAGATTAATTCTTTTACCACTGGACTTGGCAAACTAGTATTCATAGTACGCTCCAACCAATAATGGGATAGGATGAAAAGTTGAACAAAACTTGGCTACGATGCATCATTTTTATGCAGTTAGGGATTCTAAAAATAAAATCAAGAAAATCGCATCTGATTCTGTTCCTGAAACAGCTTCAAATCAAATTTTTAGGTCTTGAATTATATTTCATATGGTGACCATGCAGGTAAAATGATCATTATTCGATTCAAAATGATACATATATAAATGCATTTTGAACACAATAATAGATCAAACACTATCGACTGGTACCAATATTGAAAACTGAAAAATAACTATAGCATAGTAATTGGTAAAATCAATTTAAAAACTGCCTTCCATAGGTTTTTAATAAACAGCATTCGTTGCCAAAGAGGTTTCGATAGTCCTCTGATGTCTTCACATCGTATCTCTTTCGTCAAAAAAACGTCAGTGGAAAGAATGGACAAAATTCTTCCAATATAATAAAAGAATCAAAAATCTTATGAAAAATTTATAAATGAAGATTTCAAAATATCTAAATCCAAGTTTCTATCAACCGTTTGCAGTGCATATCGTATTACCCGCACCTTGAACATGAAAAAAAAACACTTCGAAAGACCTTCATCAATTATGCGAAATTATGAAGACATAAAGTTACCGAAACAACCTAGAGCCAATAGCAATACATTTAATTGTTATACATGCCCATCAGAAAGATTCAAGGTCAAGTCTATCCATATTGATGAATCTAATGGATTTTATGGTTCATCAAATATCACACAGCAGTAAAAAACTAGAAAAGTAATTGTAGTGATTTATGAAAATCAATTCAGATCTGTAAAACTTGTTTGCAAAACACTGTAAAAATAAAGTATTATTTCAGGGCTAGCTTCAGGCATTATAATAGGACTCAGAAAAAACAGTCTCGAGTAGTGCTAAAATGAGACTACTGGTGGGGTCAAAGAATCAAAGAAAGAAAAAATAACAGCATTAAGTTAACCTATTCAAAAACAGGGCGCGAAAGAAATGATTCCGTAAAAAAGAGCTCTCTAGTTTTTACAGTGAAATATACAAAGGTAATCATTGAAACAGAACATTGATATGCAGAGTGACAAAAACGATTGACGGTACTAGTGACTACGAAAATATAGAATAAAGTGTGAGTACTCCAACTTCTGAATCAGAAGTCGTTCTGAACGCAATGAAGAAAAGAGATGTAGTCTTCTCTGCAGAAAGTTTGGATCATTTTCAAGTCAACACAGATGCTTCATCCATTCTTTATTGGATGAAATAAGTGGCAAACTTTCTGAGATGTACTACGGCTGAAAGTCTGCATCTGGATATTATATGTAACATATGTGTTTGAAAAATCAAAAACACCGCAGGAGGTTTACAAAGATGGTTTTTCTTAATTTGGCCCGAGAAGGTGACGCTAAGAAATACCTGTTCGGGCAGATTCTGAGAATCTGTTGGAAGCTATTTTGAAAGAGCGACATGTAATCGGCAATTATATCATTAGAGTAATAGCTGATGGTGGTAAAGGTTTTTTCAAAATATGCATAACGGTTTTCCCAGAAAACTATGCATCCGAAGTAGAATGTCGTGTTCATGGCTCAGACCTAGAAACAGATTCAAATTTTTCTATGAAAACGAGAAGCCTATATACTCCGAAGGTGGTAGTACTGATAAGAAAGGAAAGTTCAACAGTGTGCATAGGTTAATAATTCTGTGCACGGTACCTAATATAAAATAAACATATACATAGAATAATTGAGCTTTCATTCAAATTGACTAGCTTCAACAACATTCCCTTCAAACTTGTTTCAGACATGAAAATTTTGCTGATTGTTAACGGGTTTCAAGCGGCAACATAATGTATCCCTGTCTTTATTGATTTGGAACACGCAGAAATCTAAGAGGTGGTCAGCATGAAGTGGTACAAGTGTATGATGATGGGTAGAACGATGTTGTCATTAGAAGTCATGCAGAAATTCTAGAAACTGGCAGTGATTGCATGACGTTAAACAGTTACGGGAATCGAAAAAGAGACTATGATATGCTTTATTCTATCAGAGAAAAATAAGTATGCAACAGTGAATCCACCCCTTTTTAATGATGATAATCACGTATACAATGTACGTAGTAGAAAATGTATCATTGTTCAGTTACGCATGTGTAACTGAATATTTAGGATATTTATTTAGCAGCACATATTTAGGATTGGATTGGATGTTATATTGGAACAGAATCAGCTGCGATTTTCGTGTTTTCATTTTTGGAAGCCTAAAATGCATACAAGTGAAGTACGTGTAGCCAGGTTTAGTTGATATTTTCATCATACCTTTAATTGGTTGAATGGCACTTTGTATTATTGACTCTTCTCTATATTCTATTGATGCTTTTTCCCAAAAAAATATAGACTTTGCTTTAATGAGTCTCCGACGATTGGAAATGTATTTGGAAATAATTGTTATACCTCTGTTACCTTATCTGATTGCATCTGTTGGAGTGTCGTTTACATGCTTCGCGAACGTTAAGTGCAAATTAAGTCGAAAGCCGTAATAAATTTTAGTACTCTTGTACTGCTTTGCCTGCATACAGTAACTAGAGCTTTGAGCGGATTCTCACCTCTTCCTCTTCCCAGGTCTGACCTTTTAAGAGTCTTATGGACAATGAGAATATAAAGAGTCGTTCGTTCGTGTCCCATCGTCACGACCTGCAGTCGCAGAGATTGCATTGTTGAGCGTTAAAATATCGCAAAAAGTAGATTTTATGGAAGAGGAAAGATTACAGGGAGATTATGGAGCGCAAATGATATACTGTGGATAATATTATATCTCATGAGTTGTAATCTAGGAATTGCTACTCGCACTAACGGTAATGATATTGGTACTGAAATTTCCTACAAAAGAATGGAAGGAAATTATTATAGCTATTAGGGCAGCAAAGTATAGTTAAAGATACTGCAACTCTACTTGCAAGTCAATCAGAGAAACATAAAACAGTATCTCAAGAAGTGATCAATACAATGTCTCTCTAGAGCTCTTTTTTTGGAAAAATTATAAACCTTAACTTCTAAAGGGTACAGAGTAAATACCAGTTGGTCAGTTTTTTCCTTAAATTAAATCAAAATGATATTCGAGACTTTTATGCAGATTTCGGATTTCTTATTTCTTCAGCAGATTGCGTAATAGAATGATCCGATTCTCAGGATCCTGCATGCAGATTGAAATTTGGAAACTGAGCTTCCGAAAAAATTTCCTATATTTTCCTAACGGAATGAAAATTGATTTTCCACGAATTCTTGATGTAC
The DNA here is from genome assembly GCA_932178445.1 of Andricus quercusramuli. Classification (NCBI taxonomy): domain Eukaryota; kingdom Metazoa; phylum Arthropoda; class Insecta; order Hymenoptera; family Cynipidae; genus Andricus; species Andricus quercusramuli. Next base: position 952,184 of record CAKNXH010000069.1, on the reverse strand, counting down.
GTAAATATCAAGAAACACTCCTTGAATGTAGAAGAACCATACCATGATGGAGATTCATAGCTCAATATAGAAAAATTGAAATTGTTCTCCCTCCCTGAAATTCAGCATTTTCAAAAACATTTTGTTGGTCCTAAAAAGTTATAAATCCACAGATATGAATGAAGTTGTGTAGAAATTAATTTTTGATCAGCATAACTGAATCATCTTGATCTGAACATACTGAGATTCAAGGGATCATAAGTATGATGAAAATGGTGACAAAAAAGGACTTCCGTTCTTCATTCATATGCATTTAAAGCTTCAAGAATGGGAGAGACTGAAAACGTAGCTGATTCATTTTTCGAGTTATCCTGAAATAACATTTCCTAGTTTTCCATTTTTTCTTAATTTCTTCGGTTTTTTCTAATTTGATTGAAAACTACACAGATATTTATTTAAACACATGGGATCATCATATCACCACGTCTGAAGTCGTTGGTCATGGTCATGGCATAAAAAGCAGTTGATGAACTGATTTCAATATTGTACTGAGTTTTATCATTATTTTATAGACATCAATAACAGTAGTTGATTATTTTTATGCTACTATTGAGTTCAATATGCATATTTGTGTAGTTTTGTATCGAGTTAAGTAAGAAAGAACCGATGTCCTTTTTTATCACAATTTTCATCGTACCTGTGATCGCTTGAACACAGAAAAAACAGATGGTACGAAATGTTAAAGGTCCTCGGTCAAGCAGGGTAAACCGATATCGCCGGTGGACTCCGTTAGAGGCCGCACGTTACAGGCCTGTAACCACGGAAAGTTTACCTCAGTTGGGGGGTAATCAGCTGACTATTACCCTGCTTGAACAATTACCTGCAACGCTTCGTACTTCCAGTTTTTTCTGTGAAAGTCAGTGTCTTAAGTTGATAATCTGAATAATATGCAGCAGTATTTTAGATCCTAGGGCCAAAATAAGTATTATATTTCGCTTGGCCCTAAAAAGCACTTAATACAACAATGCTACTGTGGTAGCAACAAAATGAGGAGGTTGAATGGCGCTCTTATTGTAACGAATACTTCCTGAAAAGATGCCTGTCACTTCTTTCTCAAAATCGCATTCTCTTGAGGGGTGTCTCAAGCCCATCAGACTTTTATATGGAAATGACGGCACCTTGCGTTCAAGTTTGTTCTTCCTGCTTTAATCCCCAACTAGTGTTTTCACCGCGACGTCCACACCGTGAGCGCTATTATAATCTGGACCTGTATATTTCTGACTGACTTCCAGGCAGTCGGACCCCCTTGCAGAATTGAGTCGAGTGTATGAATAATTCATCTTCATAGTAGGGGGACGGGGTACAAGAAGGACCCCGTTTAATGCGATACACTGGTTAAGGCGCGGCAGTTTACTGAATAAAATCCCTGATTGACCGACGGCATGGGCAGGGTGGTGACTTCGGAAACGCAAGAAAGCGTCGGACCTACTATATACACGGTGGCCAAAGAAACCCTGTTTGTTTCGCGTACGTCCTACTATACTATCTTATTATGCCTAATACAAAGTAACCGGTAGCGGTGATCGATGACTGTCACGTGAGACTGATCGATACTTGATCGGAAAAAGCACTTCTGTGTGGCTCTGAGAATGCTACGCGTTTCTTTGGCAGAATTGCATAGTTTCCGAGCATATGGTACCTGCTACTTATTAAATAGTTGTAGAGATCCAAAGGGCAGGTGGCAGATGTGATGTTCATTAATATAGTCAGAGAAGATGTACGATGACAAGGTATGTCACGTCTTTGTAATGAGGATAGATTTTTTTTGCAACTGCGTATAATAAAGTCGCAATTATGAAAGACGAGTGACAGGAAGTATGTTCTTATTTCCTCTGATTTCAAAAGTAAGATCTGCTAGTTGTACACTCTGAGAAAAAGTATATTAACAGTAAAATTACGTTCCTTTCAGAATGCGTCTTTTGAAATTAAGCCGATTTCTTTTGTTCATCAATGGTATCATTTCACTGTTCAAAGACTTATCCGTTAAATGCGAAACGGAAGTAGTTTTACTGCTGAACGATTTCTTTTCACTTTGAAAAGAATTCTTTAACTATTAAAGGATTTCATTTGTTAGCTAGCGGAGAAAGTGCGCCTGCGCATGAAAAGATATCACTTAGCACTCAATATGCGACAGTAACTTTTTTCACTGCACGATTTATTTAATAACTGTTAAAGTAAGTGAAAAAATGTGTGAAATGATGCAGAGAATGGATTTCTTCAAAAAATTAGGAATCCCAGATTGTGACGCGAAAACTTTGGAAGACGTTCTTTGTGAAATGATTTTTTTAAGCATCGATTTTATATCGATTTTATATTTAGCCAAAGTTCGTCTTTTGTATACATTTCTTGCACGTCAAATCATGCAATAAGTTTTCTTTTAACGTTCAAATTACTCTTCCTTTGGTCCGATAGTAGATTTCACTTCAAGATCGAAGGAAATCCTTTCTCAGTTGAAGGATAGCATTAGAAACGACAATCATGTAACTGTGAAAGGATTTCCTTTCATGCCAATTTTGGATGAAAAATCCTTCAATAGCGAAAAGAATCGTTTGCCAGTCAATAGTCTGTTCTTAGAGTGTAGAGATTATTTTTCTGAGTTAACGAACTAACGGCAGGCCAATATCCTTAGTAGATTGTCTAGTAATTTAATTTTTATTGCTGTACACAGAATAATTAAGTCAAATTACGAAATCACGAATTGTTAATCAATTAAGATTCGCTGTGAATCAGAAATCAGACTATATTTAATGGTACATCATATGTCGCGGATGCTATTCTAATATGCAATTAGGGTAATAAATTGGAATATCAGGAATCAGTTCATATATTACTTTAATGCTCTATTTACAGTGAACGAAAAGCTTTTTTCCTTCAAAGATATTTGCTTTTCTCTGGTAATATTTAAAACGCATAAGAGCGTTCCTCATATATTTGAAGCATTGCGCATCTGAATAATTTATTTTGAAAAAATTGTAGAAGAAGCTTAGACTAAAATCCTTCATCATATACATGAGGAGCATGAAGTCCAATGTCAGATTAAGATTAGGTAGCTAATTTTAAGATATTTTTAGGCTTACATTCTTAAAAATTGGTACAACAAAACTTGTTTACTATCCATTTTAACTGGACACTAATTTTGTTAACCCAAGAAACTATTATACAATTTGTGAAATAAATCATTTGAGTTATAATTAATCTAATTGACTTGAATTAAATTGTTAAGGAAAAGTTAGGGAAAAGTTACGAATTTTGAAAAAGAAAACTAGAAATTTAGGGAATTTAAAAATTAGGATTTGAACCCACCATGATATAATATTCTTGTTAGAGATTGATTTTCCTTTTACTTCTATTTCTATTTATTTATTTTTGCATTTGTTTCATTCTGATTATTTTATTTTTAGTTACTAATTTTATTATTCGGTTGAAATTCAACATTTTTGTTGAAAATTGTTGAAATTTCAACTATTTCGTGGAAAATTCATCTCTGGTGGTTGGAAATTCAACTATTTTGGACGAAAATTAACTTTTTTGTTTCGAATTTGAACTGACATCATTTATGGTAAAAAATTCAACTCTTTTGGTAGAAATTTCATCTTTTTTGGTTAGAAAATGCAACTGTTTGGTTCAAAATTAATCTTCTTTTGCTGTGAATTCAACTGCTTTGTTGAAAATTCACCTTTCTTGGTTAAACCCAAGTGTTTTTTATTTAAAATTAAAACATTTTTTGGTTGAAATACCTACTATTAAATCATTCGTCGTGAATTCATATTTTCGTTGAAAATTTAACTACTTGATTGAAGGTTGAACCACATTTATGAAAAATTATTTTTTTGTTGAAGATTTATAATTTTAATAGGAAATTTATCTCTTTGGTGGCAAATTCTTTTTAATAGTTGTAAATTAATTTTTTTACTGAAAATTTACCTATTCCATTTGAAGATTCATCATGTTAGTTGAAATTTGATCTCTTTGGTTGGAAGTTTAAATATTTTGTTGAAACATAATTTTTTTTTTTGGTTGGACAATTTTTTCGACTGAAAATAAAAATATCTCTTTTTGGCTAAAAATTTATCTTTTTTAATTGCAAATTCAACTATCTGCGTGAAAGTCGAACTACTCGTTTAGAAATTAATTCTTGTGGTCAAGAATTTATCTCTTTTGTTAAAAATTCGCTCTTTTTCTTTTAAAATTGATTTATTTTTTAACTGCAAAAGCAACTTTTAAATTTTATTTGAAAATTGAACATTCCTAGTCGAAAACACGTCTTTTGGGTAGAAAGCTAATCTTCTGAATTGAATTTTCCTCTTTTTTGTATCAAAATGTAACTGTTTTGTTGAAGATTGCAATTTTGTTTGAAATTTATATTGTAGTGCTGCAAATTCAACTGTTTCACAGAAAATTTGGCTTTCTTTATTAAAATTTGAACTACTTTGATACAACGTTATTTTTTTGTTTCAGGTTCATAATTTAAGTTCAAAATTGATCTCATTGGTGAAATAATGGACTATTTTGTTATATATTTTTTCTTTTTTGCGGAGAACTATTTTTTTAAACTGGAAATTAGGTTTTTCATTTTTCGTTCAAAAACTGATGTATTTCTTACTTGAGAATTCAATTTTGTTCTAAATTTTCGACTGCGTAGCTTGCAATATCGACTGTTTTGTTGAAAATGCAACTGTCTTTGGTTGCACTTCCATTTTTTTTTCTTTAAAAATTCTACTAGTTGATTTCAAATCATATTTTTGGGATACAAATTTAACAAAATCGTTGAAAATTGTACATTTTCTTGACATTTTCAATTATTTTGTCGAAAATATAACTGTTAAATTAAAAGGTCCTCTCTTTTGATCAGAAATTCCACTGTTTTGAAGAAAATTAGACTGCTGAGTTGAAAATATATCTTTGTAGGTGAAAAATTAAACAATTTGGTTAGAAATTGAACTATTTTATTGAAATTGAATTATTTTTTCGAAACTTCATCATTTTGTCGAAAATGTAACTATTTTGTTAAAAAGTCATCTATTTTGGTCGAAAATTTCATTTTTTTTTTGTGTGGAAAATTTGACTACTTAGTTGGAAATACATATTTGTAAGTTGAAAATTTAAAAATTCGGATAAAAATTCAACTATTTTTTTGAAAGTGCAACTACTTTGCAGAAAATGTATCTATTTTGTTTAGTGGAAAATTTAAATATTTGGTTGAAAATTCATCTTTGTAGGTTGAAAATGCAACAACTTAGTTAAAAATTCAACTATTTTGTTGAAAATTTAAGTACTTTGTGGAAAATATAACTATTTTATTTTGTGAGAAATTGGACTGCTTGCTTGAAAATTCATCTTGGTAGTTTGAATATTTTACAGTTTGGTTTAAAGCTCAACCAAATGAGGAAGAAGTCAGGACATTTCGAAAATAAATTTCTGCGGCCATCCTGCTACCAAAAAGGTTTGTTGATAGGATATGTGTTAATTATATCAAAAGTGAGAAAAATGTGAAAATTAAAATAAAGAGCGTTATTATAATAATGTTTGTTTGTTTTTTAAGTTCGAGGGCTGCTTTAATAACTGGCTTGTGGCAACTCGCATGATCCAGCTGCCGGCAACATCTTGTTTACATTGGGGGTTGTGTGACAAGAGGGTGCGTGTGCAACAACATTCAGGTGCATAACTCAATACATCCCTAATTCCCTTCACATCCCAGAGACACTTAATTATAGCCGATAACCCACCCAGAAATACACATCAGCTAATCCTCGAGCGCATTCTCGCTCTCAGTTGACATTAGCTCTCTGAGTACCAAAGTACCTGTGACAACCTCGAGAATTCCCTTTCACACAGGATACATTATGCCCTTCTCGTAAAATCCCTGGCATGGAAATAACGGCCGACGTAATTCGAAGTCGATCGCGGCAAAACGATTTCGATCTTAGATATATACGTACAATATCAAGCAGTAAGAAAGGCAGAAGTTAAAACGAAGTGCGTTTCCTTCACCTGCCGTCGCGTCGGTAAGCCGGCGCTAATGAAACACGAATTTTACGATCAAATTCGGTGGCTATACGCCATAAATAACCCTTGGCTCGAACCATAACGACCAATGACGTTCGATGAGTTCGACGCACTGGGAATGGTTTGAAGGTTTCGATTTACTTTCATCATTACAAGTTCAAAAACAATTTGAGAACATCTTACATTGAGTTTTGAAGGGGCTTGGTGCGATGCTAAAAGGTAATTTGGACCAAGAGAGGAGAAAGGTTTCTACTGGATATTATTTCTGCATTAATATCAAGGCCAGAAACATTCCTTTTTGGTGATAAATTCAGCAAAATACCTAACAACCTACCAAGAGATACTTCATGGAAATTAGAACAAACAACTTACATAGCAAAGGATTGGCATAAACCATATGTTGTAGCAAAACTTCATAACAAGGACAATAACAAAAGAGAGTAAAAAAATTATCCAAGAAGACCAACACATAAACTCAGTTTTGAAAAATATATACCAGCAAAGGACTTAACAACTGACCGAGGGGAAAATTTTTGGGACAGAATTGATCTAATTGAATTGAATTGGTCAGGAAAAGTTAAAGAAAAGTCACGGATTTTGAAAAAAAAACCCTACTAAAGTCTAGGAATTTCTATAAGAGGCATTTCAAGTGAGTATCAAGGATAGTAAATTTGAAATCTTGAAATTATTTTACTTTGTTTATAAAAAACTCTATATCGAAAATGTTACACGAGTTAAATTCTGGTCTTTGAAAATTAATTAAATTTTTTTCTTGTGTTTATATTTCCTTCTTTCCAGTTGCTTCCTATTAACGATTACATTTTTAGTTACAAATTTTATTGCTTCATCGAAAATTCAAAAATTTGGTTAAAAAGAAATCCTTTTTGGTTGATAATTTAGCTGTTTTTTTTAAACTAAAATTTAACTGTTCACTTTTCAATTGATAATTTATATTTTTTTGTTGAAAATTCACCTATTTGGTTGGAAATTCATGTATTTTGTTGAAAATGCGTCTTTTTTGGTAGAAAATTCATCTTCTTGCTTGAAAATTCATATTTTTGGTTTAAAACTGACCTATTTTCGTGGCAAGTTTAACAATTTTTTGAAAACTTGTTCTTTTTTGGTTGAAAATTAATTTTTTCAACTAGAAATTTAATTTATTGATTTTTAATTATTATTTCATATCTTTCAGTTAAAAATTGTACTGTCGCTTGAATATTCATCTTTTTGGTTGGAAATTCGTTTTTTTTATTTAAAATTATTTTGTTTGACTAAAAATGACCCTATTCCATTCCTGATAGTAAATTAGTTTTTTTCAATTCAACATTTAACTATTTGTTTGAGAAATTAATGTAGTTTGTTAAAAATTTGTCGTTTTTGAATCTTGATTAAAAATTCATCTTTTCTAGATTGAAAATTAAACTATTTTATTGAAAACTCTTTTTTTTCATGTTATTATAGTTGAAACTTAATTTTTTAAATTTCAATTAGAATTTATTTGAAAAATTCAACTAATTCTTGGTTGAAAATTTGTGTTTTTATTTGAAAATTCAACTATTCGATTAAAAATGTTACAATTTTGTTGGAAAGTCATTTTTTTTGTTTCGAAATTCGAGCTCTTTAGCATAAAGCTCAACTATAACTTGTTTTGTTGAATATTTATCTTTTTTTGTAGAAAAGCAATCTTCTTGGTTAAAAATTCATCTCCTTGGTTGAAAATTCAAATGTTTTGTAGAAAATAAAAATAAATAAAAAAGTAATAAAATATATAAATGAAACAATTCAAAACCAACAAATCAACATCCAGTCAGTCCTTTTCGGCCCTAATCGGGTGCTGGCTAGCCCATCTGGACTTAAAAAATTTTCTGAGTGTCTCATTCAATTACTTTTTTTTCACAAGTCCAAGAACAGCCTGTGTGTTTGAAAGTAAAAAAAAAATTGAAAATACAAATACAAAAACGTTTCACTTCTACTGAGCGCCATAATAGGCCGTTTTTATATTCCCACATTTGTGGTCAGGACGGTCTATAAATGGGCCAGAATAGTTCCTCGGTAATTTTCTACACTGGTCACACAACTAAAGAAACTAATTATAACAAAAAAGTTTCCCTGACCATTCCTGGAAAATTTCAATGGACGGTTTGGGGAATTCCGAAAAATGTCCGAGGAAGATTCCTGGAAGTAGGTAAATGTCCGCGTATCTAGGAAGATCCCAAATGTTTTGGAAATGTTTAGAGAACGTTTTTTGCTATCCATGTGAAAATGTGTTCCGTCTATGAAGATTATTATTATATTATGTAACCAAAAATTTCAAAACACTCCACTTGGTGGCGCTGATAGATTGCATGTTCAATTGTTCACTGATGTCACTGACACCTAGCATGTAGATGGCAGAAGAGGAAGTTTTTTAAAAAGAGGGGTAAAAAGAGGAATTCAGAAAAAGGGAATGGAGGAAAGAGTGTGAAGTCTGCATGAGTAAATTTTTACCTGCATATGTCTTGAAATATTTTGAAATCAGTCGAAACTTTTTCGTCAGAAAAATTAAAATCTACATGTGGTGCGGAAAATGCAAGATGTAAGAGCCTAATAATTACTATATCGAGTTGAGTGAAATGAAAGTTAAAACTGGTGGATGTAAATTTTATCGTGCCCCCTGGTTAGAAAGCGAGGTAATTTAACGTCGTAAATTTTTTCGGGAGACTTTGTCAAGGCGAGAGCCGTTTTATTAAGTGGAAACTTTTCACACATTCTACAAGTGTTCTGCATCCCGCACGGTGAGTCTTATCAGAAGGAGGCGAGGTTTCGAGAACGAAAGAACGAACGAACGGACGAACGAAACGGTCTCGATTGATTTATAATGTGAAATGGATTTCGCGGAGAGGAGGCAACGACAGGCCGCACTGGGCTCGATTAATCTTGAATTTATTGCTGCAATTATCTGTCTACGAATATTCGAGGAACGAGGGTCGAACGAAGAAGATTCGAGGGTCGAATCGCTGCAGAGGCGATGCGCGATTTATCGCGCGCGAACGGACTCTGCGATAGGTAGTACACCTCAAACATCTCACTACGGTCTCATTTTCAGCCCAAAATCTAAAAAAATCCAAGAAAAATAAGTCAAATTACACCGAAAATAAAACGGAACGGAATGATACACGTAAATTAATTGAAGCTGTACAACACCTTCACTTAGTTTATGAAAAAAATAAAAATTGGGTATTTACGTGACAAACTATTTGCCAATTATCGAGGTGTCAGTGGATGAATAACGTCCGACGCTTATTAAAACTATATTTAGAGGTCTTTTTAGTCGCGTAACACGTGCGTCCGCTCGAATTTCTACGAAAATTATGCGTGGCCCGCACGCTTCCTTAAGTTTTCGTTACCCTTTATTAAACCTCTCCTGCAGCTAACTAATAAGGATTTTAAGGGTGAGAGTTTGGAGAAAAGAAAAAAAGTTGGAAGACAAAAATAGAGTCAAGGGAGCCGAACTGTCTGCCAGTGATGCGGTAATCACGTGCGCCAAGGGGCGTGACCCTCGACTAATGTCATGGCGTACACTTTTGCCGGAAATAGGGTTTTGCAGGGGATCAAAATGAGATTAGAAGGTTTAGGCGATTCGATAAAAAAGAATGAGGTGAGACGGATCGACGCTTTGCTCGAGGTCGGTTCAGAAAAAGGTGGATTAGGGATCTATTGCTGTGATTAACTTAGCTCTTAACACCAAATTGTTTAGATAGGGTTTCTCAAACTCTCGTTCCCACTCGAGAGTGAATAAAGTCATTTATAGGTTTTTTTTTAATGAAATGGTAATAAATTAGATTTGACTTGGAGTCCTCCATAGTTTACATAACGCTTTTTTGCACGATTTTTGGACCCTCTTTTCCCCTTTTAACGCTACCTTAACTTTTAGTAATATGATTTCTTCACTATTAATATAACATATTCCATGTATGCAAACATTATTGGTAATTTTTTATGTGTACAGATTTCGATAACAAATCATAATTATGAAATTATATTTTGGGAAAAATAATTTTTATCTAGTTCGAATTATTTTAATATTGGGAAAAATATGAAATTTTTTAATTGAAACTTCCTTTGGCACGGGAGTGAATTAGGAAACCTACCGGCGATTCACAATAGCTTTAAAGCTTACTCTTCGATATCCCCACTACTGCCACGATAACCAAAGCCTGTATATGCTCTCTCTCTCTCTCTCTCTCTCTCTTACCATGTGATTTCCTTAAAACTCATAATTCAACACGAAATATTTTAAAGTTAATACTTCAAAGTTTCACTTCTGCCGTGCGTCCCCACTCACACACATAGCTTTTTTTGGAACTGGGTATTGGAACACTCAATGTATGATAACAGCGATAAAATACAAACTCCAAACTACACTGCTCCTAATTTTGTACCTACAACATCAACGCAGAAGATTTCAGACATCGTATTATATTAAGTTCTAACATCCTTATCTCATCAGTCACTTGACTTATTCCGTGGATATGATGAAAAACCGGGTGCACCCGAGAACAAGATTTCAAATTCAAAATAAAAGTTTTTAATAATTACTTATTTGTTCAAGTTTTTGAATACTTAAATGAGACCAAATCAGCCCAAATTTTAGGAAAATATTGAACGCTTTGGAAGATATTTTGGACATTTAGAAGTTTGCAAGAAATTAACAAATATATCCAAAATACTGACTAGATAATGATAAGAAAATTCTTTTTTTTTCAATTTTAATTTGTCCTTCTTAGTACTTTTAAGCTCCCTGGCTATTTCTGGAAATATGTAAAAAGATATTTTTGTATGCTTGTGGTTAAAAGTTAATTCTTTTTAATTGAAAAGTGTAATATTATATTTTTGGTTGAGAATTTATCTTTTTGAAAAAAATTCTACGATTTGTGTATAGAAAATTCGTCCTTGTGGATTGAACATTCATTTTTCAGTGAAAAAGTCATATTTTTGATAGAAAGATTATTATTCTCAATTGATTCATCAAATTAAGTAAATTTAATTATTTTTTTAGAAAATTCGCTTTTTCAGCTTTAGAATTCCACAATTTTGTTGACATTTTTGTTTTTTTCTTCACTGATAAACCTTTTTTAGTTGCAAAATTTGTCTGTTTGGTTTCATAATTCATCTCTTTATTTCAGAAAAAAATTCAACTGTTGGTTTCAGAATTATTCTATTTTGGTTGAGGATTCAATGGTTTTGTTTACGATTCGTCTTTTTTGGATTAAACGTCACCTCTTTGGTTGGAAATTATTCTGTTTTGACTAAGGATTCAACTTTTTGGTTCAAAGTTGACTTTTTTGTTTAAAATTAATATTTTAGGGTGGAAATTTGGACTGCTTTGAAGAAGATTCGTCCTTTTGCGCCAAAAGGACGCATTTTAGGCCAAAAATTTTGGCCTAAAATTTCAACAATTTGGTAGAAAATTTAACTATTAAACATTATTTGGTTTGAATCCAACTTTTTTTTTTTTGCAAATTCAACTGTTTTTTGGACAATTCGTTTTTTGGCTTGGAAATTCAACGATTTAATTGCATTGTGTTTTTTTCTTGATTGACTGAAAATTCATTTTGATTAAAAAGTAAAAAGTTTGGAAGAAAATTGAAATGTTTAGTTAAAAATTACCTTTTTATTCAAAATTCATATTTTTTGGATCGAAAATTGAACTATTTTTTAAAATATTCGCCTTTTTGGCTTGAAAGTTTGACAAATTGGTTGAGAATGAACTTCTTCGTTATGATGAATATGAATATTATTTATTTTAATTTTACTTACATATTTGGTTGAAAATTTATTTTGGTGTTGAAAATTCTTCTCCTTGCTTAAAAATTCTACCTTTCGTTGCATTTTTTTAAATTTAACAGTTAAAATTCATTTTTGCAGATTTAAAAGACAAAATTTTTATACAAAATTAGATTTTTATTTTGAAAGCTCATCTCATTTTTGAAATGTTGTCTTTTTGGATTGAAAATTCATCTTTTTTGTAGAAATTGTATCTGTTTTAGCTGAGGACTCAACAATTTGTCGGAAAATGAACTTTTTTATTAAAAATCGATAATTTCGGGTTAAAATTTGAACTTTTTTGTAGAAAATTCGCCTTTTTAGCTTGAAGTTTCAACAGTTTGGTAGAAAATTATACTGTTTGGTTGAGAATTCAAAATATTTCGATTAAATATTTAAAATATGGTACCTACATTAATTTTACTTAAAGAATTTTTCCCCAATTTTTCCCGTACTTTCGTGAAAAATCACCTTATCTCCTCTCTTTTGAGAGCATTGTGAACGCTGAAGTCTGCTACTGACACAGTAATTTTCAGTGGGAGGTGTCACGTCTCGACAGTATGATTAATTAATATTAAATAAATAGCAAATGGTGTCTAAACATTATGGTTCCAATACCAAGCACCAAACTCAATGATGTTATACTTAAAAAAAAAACCTTTATCTTCCAGAATAAAATTTCCACAGGGCTTCTAAAAACAGGCTCTCATAAATTCGCGAGGTACCAGACCAGAAGAAGTAACTTTTTTAGGAGGTTGGAATTATTATTATTACTGTCGGTCGGCGCGGCGCAGCGAGTGAATTTTCGTTTCTCACCACGAAAGTTCGATTTACCTTGGGCGTATAAGTACAGAAGAGGGCATAAAAGAGTGGATGGGTGACCGATAGCTGTGGAATGGATATAGGCGGTCGAGTGGAGTGGACACGCCCTTCGAGGCGCGATCTCGCGCGATTTAGGGCTCTTAATTGTATGTGTGTGCAATGGAATAGCGTATCCAAGGCGGGGGAGTCACCCATATGTACGTGCCGCATGCACATGTGCAAGCATTACGTACATGCTTTACGCATTATGAATAAGTATACAGCAAGTATTGACGCGTATGTGCGGGGCGTGGTGTGCCTCAAGCAGTGACCAGGCTGGGTTGGCCAAATGTGTGTAGACCCTTCGTTCTTTGTCTTGAGAAAAATGGATCAAGTATCAGGTGCATCCTCCAACATACATACTGGGTGATTCTTCAATAAATATACCAAATTTATCTGATTCTCACACTAAGGAAAAAAAATTAAGCTGCGGTAACAAAATAATGTTGTTGAGCAGTTTTTGTCCGTTTTGGGGTCGCTCGAGGGGTTAATTGCTCGTATTTTTGGTGTACATTCGAAGAAAAAACTAGGGGTTCACTTAAGTTGCTGCTTGAATAAAAGGTGGTATCTTTTAGAACTTTGAACTTAAAAAAAAAAATATATAATTTTATTAAATATTGTCAACCCTAAAGCCAATTGGAAAATTTTCTTTACAATTATGATACTTGGTTCAATTAGAAACGATATTATTATTATTAAGGAAGGGGTACAGATTCATTAATTGACATAGAATTCCCGTGGTATTTATTTAAATAACACGATTGTCCCGCAACACTGCCCCGACCCAGGTTGCTGATCAATCTCTCCAGCGCTCACCCCAAGTGATGAGCCTCACAGAGTCTTCATGTAAAGCTCCCCACTTGGGCCCATTAGTATTCAAGGTCTTTTGTTTCAGGCGTCATCCACTCTACTGACATACTTTTTATAAACTATTCGTCGCCACACTTTTCTATCCCGGCATACTTATCTAGCTTCCTTCACGTCCATACATTTTTTTATGCAAGCTCTCCTGTCTCTATGACTTCTTATCTCTCTTCAAATTAGAGTCTCATTCACACATTCTCACCATTCTTTCCGCGGTCTGCCTCTGAGCACATTGCCATTCACTTTACCTTGATACACTTGTTTCATTAGTCGTTCATCTTTCATTATTTCCACATGTCCTAACCATCTTAACTGATTCCTTTTCCATATGTCAACTATTGTCTCTTTTGCACCACATTCTTTGAGGATTATTTCGTTCCTCACCTAGTCCATCAGCGTTTTCCCGAATATTTTGCGCTGGAAATTCATGTCAATCGTGATAATTTTGCTCTTGTCCTTTCCTTAATAGATCCATATCTTGCTACATAGTGCAGTCGGTACAAATTTAAAGATGTATTATAATTATGTATAATAAGGTTATGTATTTTTCCGTCACTAGTGAATAGGCTACCCAGATATACGTACGTATCAACTTGTTCTAATCTCTCATAATTTAGGACAATGATTCACATTGTTGTCTCACCTTTTCCTTCAAACACCATGATTTTTGTTTTATTTGCGTTAATTTTGGGGCTCATGTTCTTCATGATTTTGTATTTAGTTTACTCAACATTCTTCGAAAGTCTTTGATTGATTCTGCCATAACAACCATATCATCTGCGAACGCTAACCCACGTACCCTTACGGTTTCGAGATCTACACCTTCTTTGTCGACGTTTCGCATTAACCGTTACACTCGCTTTGCTACCAGTACATATATTGTTTGTATTGCTTGTAGAAGCCATCCATTGACTCCATACTCTTTCACGACTTCACAAAGCTTACTTCTATCCGCCAATGCTGTCTACACTAGCAGCCTTGCCGTTTTTAAGTTCTTAATTATATCTCTAACATCAGTGACACAGACTTTCTTAATTCGGTTTCCTAATGCATTATGTTCTATGTCTGTTGCCCTATTGTTTCACCTCCTAATAATTCTTTAGGAGAGTCTTGCAAAGCGTCTACTATCCCGTCTGTATCATATAGAATTTCACCTTTCCTGTTTCTCATGCTGACAAACTCTGTACTTTTAATTCCCTTCATCTCTTTAAATAATAGTTTCATGTATTGATGCGTCTAATATTGATGTGATACCCATTGTAGTGTCTAAGTGAACGTTTCGACAAGCTGGTGTTCCAAAATGAAATGGGGGTCTGAGCCATACTTGCTTGGCTAGCCAGATTATGGTTGTCTCAACCACAGATGAGGGTGTTATTGTTTTGTGTATAGTAAAGTCAAAGTAAGTAAAGTTAGTTAGTGAAGTAAGTTGAAATTTCGAGAAACGAGAACTGAAATGTAGGTGAATGCCGGAGCTTGTTGACGAGAATCCGGTGCACGGAGAACATCGACAAATTATTGCTTACCAGGTTCATGCTTACAATGTTTTTGAGGCGGATACCCATGAATGAGTTCTTGTATCTGATTTAAATTCTCCTTTTCCAGTAATTAGGTATTCATGAGAAAGTAGATCTTATTATTGTGGTGTGTTGTTATTATTATTATTATTTCCCTTATTCATATACCTTTGGATGCCACAAGTATACTCATTTTCTTGGCACAACCATCACTGCTTTCGAGACTGCTTTCTTAATGCAACTGTTGCCATGGTTCTGATATGTAGAGCTTACGTTTCGCCTCATCCATTGCCACATTCATCGATATATACAGCTAGCTCAACCATACCTTCATTTCCGTGTAGAACCCCCATCTTTTCCTGTGAAATTATAAAATGACATTAATCAAATTTCCAAAAAAATAGTTAAATTGCCAAATAAAATGATGAATCTTCAAACAATTTAATTTTTGACAAAGAAGTTTGATTTTCAACCAAGTAGTTGAATTTTTATTTAAAAAAGATCGATTCTCAACCAAAAATATAATACATAGTTCATATTTCAACCAAGAAAATATTGTGATTTTAAATCAAAAACAGTAGAATTTACCAAAAAATATCAATTTTCAATGGAATAGTTGAATCTTTGATCGGAACAGAATAAATCTTAACTAAAAGCAGTTGAATTTCCAATCAAATATTTCAATTTTCCAGCAAAAAAAAGAATTTGTTTAATTTTTATTAAAATAATTAAGTTTTTAGCAAAATATTCAAATTGTTAACTAAAATGATGAATCTTCAAAAAGAAGGATTTTTGGCAAAGAAGTTCAACTTTCAACCAAGTATTTGAGTGCACCTAAAAAAAGTTTGTTGAACAGTGTTCAACTGACTTTGAACACCTTATAAATGGAATATTTTAATTTGGAGTTTGAAGTTTTCAGACTTGCACAATTTTAATTATTTGATTTTATAAATCAATTCTAAACTTCGTATATTCCAAATACTTATAGAATGCTTATTAAATTAAAGAATTTAAAATGTGTTTTTAGACAATTTAAAAGTATTGTTCTCTGGATTTGAAATCATTCACTATTAGGATAAAATTTTTTACAAATTCAGAATTTTGAGCAAAACAAATGAATTTCACGTTTGAAGCATTCAAAATCGAAAAATTTGGAAAAAATTTAATAATTGGAACGTTGAAAATTGTAAGGTTCAATTTTTTTTTTATTTAAACCTCTAAGTGTTCAAAACTAAGCTATTTGAATTTTAAAGTGCTCAAGGATAATTAGTTTTCATTTTCGAAATTCTAAATTTGAACAATTTGATAATTTCGGAATTGAAAAACAACTTTTGTCGCAAGCAAAAAATATTGCAATCTGCATTTGTATTCTGCTGGCTCACTGTTGTGATTTACTAACAAAGAATGAATCAGTATGAATCACAGATAGAATATTTTGTCGTGAAGTTCATTTTTTTCCAAGTCGCGACCATTCGCAACTGAATAGGTATTCATTCCTGTAGGCAAAACACGTCCACCCAATCGAAATCACAATGTTTTTTTGACCTTAGAAGATTTAGAATCTCGACAAAGTAATATTAATTACTGAAAGCTTGCTTTTCGTGCAGACCAGCGAGAATGAATGTAATTGGATCGCGTGAGTTTAATGTACTTTAGTCCACCATAAATTCTGCGTGATATTCGCCGATGAATGGAGCTTCTTATTTTTATTTAACGGTGCGTAGCGTTCTAAATCATTTAAGAAAAATAAAAACTTCTCCCTAAACGCTACCAGCATCCTGCAGAAGGAACTTCGTTATGTGCACTTTCAAAAATTTCACACTTTGATCATTTTAATAAAAAATTAGTAAAAATTACATTTTATTGTTATTATTAATTGTATATAATAATCTGTAATTCCTTCATTTATTCGTGGTACTATTTAATTTTTACGCTACAAAATGTAGTTCAATAATTCTGAAAGTTTCCAATTATAAAGCATCTAATTTTCCACGTTTTTAGAATAATGAAACTCATTTTTTATTATTATATTTATAATGATAACTTTGAATGCACAATTCTGAAACAATTTATTTGTTAAGGCCTTGAATCTAAAGTTTTTTGGAATGTCCAAAATGGAGATCGAATACAAATTTGACTTTTCTTGATTTAATTTTCTTTTCTCTTTTTTTCATTTTATAAAGGAAAAGCTTAGGTTTTTTCTTTAAATCCCTGCAGCTTAAAAATCAGGCTTTAGAACAATTTAATTTTAAAAGTTTATGATTCAAAATTTATTCAGTTTCACATTTTTTGTATGTAATAACAATTTCAAATTCTAGAATTTCAGAAGCTTCAACTTCGAAGCATTCAATTAAGTTTTCAATTTCAAATTTTGATCGCTTCGAATTAAAATTTAATCAATTCGAAAGTTTAAAATTTGAAATATTCAATTTTGAATGCTTTAAAGTGGAAATAAAACAATTTCAATTCCTTTGAATTTCAGATGATGCAGTTTTCGAAATTCTACTTTGAAATAATTATGCAATTTTGAATACTTTGAAATTGTCAATTTCTTTCGTATGAAATTGTCCAATCTTCAGATTTTAGTCTGAAACTCTTCAATGTTGCGATTTTCTAATTTAAAAATTTCAATTTCAAACACTTTTAATTTCAAAATATTTAATTTTAAACTCTTTTAGTTAGAAATTATAAGAGTTAAATTTCTATTCATTCCATTCAATACTGTCCTCTTTTTAACATTTTTCCTAATCTAAAATTGTTTGATTTCGAACGTTTTCAATTAAAAATTGTTTCATTTTTTTCAGGGTTTTTTTAGCCCTAGGGAAAAACCCTTATAGTTTTGATAAGGTATCCGTCCGTCCGCCAATAGTACGTGTTGTCTTTTTTCCTAGAAGTGGTAGTGTAGGGGAGTGGGGGGGGGGCGTAAGGAGGGGTAGTAGGGGAAGTGATGAGAAGCGCAGCAGGACAATTAGGATGAGTGGGGGAAGTAGGGTAGACAGGGAGAGGGGAGGGTTGGTAGGGAAGTGGAACAGGCAATAGTAGAGGAGGAGAAAGAAGAGGTAGCAAAGAAGTGAGGATTAGTGACGGGAAGTAGAGAAAGTGATTGTTGGGGACTTAGGAAAGATATGGACAAGGGAAGGGTTGTAGGGATGTAGAAATGAGAAAAGTAGGGGAAGAAAGGGTAAGGGAAGTGAGTGGGGGAGGTATTTGAACGACATAATTAACGTCCTAATGTGCTACAAAGCCCTTTTTTTGTTGGCGTGCAGCGCCCACTTTGACTATTTTTTCATACTTTCAAGGGCTTTCAATTCGAATTTATTGTTTCAAAATTTTTTGTTAATAATGGATACTTATATTGTATATATTTTTGATGTTAGAAAATGAAAATCCAGAGTGAATGTGCGTGTATCTATTGCTAGTGTAATTGACAAATTCAAAGAGGGAATGCGAAATTGAGAGTGTTGATCGCGAGATTATTTTTTTAGGGTTTCGTAGACCCGGACAGAAACCCTTATCGTATAGTTTTGGTCGGGCGTCCATCCGTCGCAATTTTTTCCCAGAAAGGGAAATAAGGTGCGAAGTGAGTGGAAATGAGGGGCGGGCATTTAGGAGAATGAGGAGAGTGGTAGTTTTGGAAGTGAGGTGAAATGTGGGGAGGGTAAGTAGAGGAAGTGAGAGGTAATTAGGTGTGGGGAATTATTAGGAGAAGTGAGGGGAAACAAGAGGAGGGAAGTTAGGGAAAATTAGGGTAAACAATGAAAGGGGGAGTGAGCGAAGGGAGAGAAGATAAGGAGAGGGAAAATCGGAGAAGATCGGAGATATAAAAGGAGGGGTTTGAGGAGAGGAAAAGTAGAGGAATTACGTCGAGAAGAATTCAGGAGACACGTGGAATGGGTAAGTAGCGGAAATGAGACGAAGTGGGAGAAATTACTGAAAGTGAGAAAGAGTAGTATAAGCTGATGAGAGGGCTAGTTGAGTAGTGAGAGTGAGGATGGGAGAGAAATTTATGGCTGGAGAAAGAACGTAGGGGGAGGGGAGTATTAGCTGGGGAAGTGAGGAGAGGTTTCAGTACAACGCTAGGCAACGGTGGGAGGGGAATCATGGGTTGAGAGGAAAGAGTAGGGTGAGAGGGGGAGGTATGGACGACTTAATTAACGTCTTAATAGGCTACGAGACCCTATTTTGCAGGCGCGCGGCGCCTACTTTGACTATTTTTTTTCAAACTAACCGCTTTCGACGGCAACAAAAGCGAGAAGGATCAAAGATCCAGTAACCACCCGGCGCAACGGGTAAGACTCTAGCCATTCGAAGTAATATATCCGTGAAATTACATCGCGGTCAACAGGCATCAGTCATTTGTATGATCATTATGCATGTGGGATACGTGCAAAGGTGACTCGTATGAAACAGAGAACCGTGTATCGTTTCCATTGCGCAAATCATCGTCTTGTACGTCGCGGACGGAAACTCGTAACTTGCAAATCGCGACGAGTGTGTCGCACGCCTACGAAAATCTCTGCAAGCTTAGCCCTGAAGAGCGATCGGATCGATCGCCAACGCCAATGAGAATTATGCTCGATGCGATGATACTTGTCCGCCGAGTGCAATTTACATAACAAGGGGACGGAGAAGAACTCTCGAGTATCAACCGACCAATTGAAGGTACAAAGTTTATTCGCTGAAATAGCAATTAGGGAAGCTTTTTTGTAGATTAGGGGCAAATTTCTTGTTTCGAGGTAATTTTTTACTTACGTTCTTGGCCTACTGTTTTTCCAGATAACTGGCTCTCACGGTAAGGGTGAGAAAGCGAAATATGGAGAAAAAGAGTGGAATAAGGGACGCATTCATGAAGCTTGTTTAGAAATAGAATTAAATTGTCATATGCGGTGATTGGAGAAAGGTTAGAGAAGCTTAGTGGACAAAAAATGTAGGCTATATCAAAGAAATAACCGCATAATTTATGTTGAGGAGTTAATTATAATCCCATACACAAAATTATAAGGGATTGAACAAGGGCTAAATGGCTACTCACGACACAATTTACACTATTTGACACTTTTTTTTAGCGATGCCTCTTTTTTGACACTATTTTGACAAAACTTCTACTAATGCCACTATTTCCACGTAATGGGCCGCTGATGCCACTTTTTCTTCACTTTCCCTTTAAACATATTTTCGAACTTCTTGGCCATATTGACTAAACTGACATCCGCCATCTCGAAAATTGAATTTTCAAAATATTTTGAAGATTTCAAAATGTTTCAAAGGATTTAAAAAATTCCGAAGGGTTTTAAAGGATTTTAACTGATTTCAGGAATTGGAAACGGTTTTTAGGGTAGCGTTTCAAAGCTTTTAGAGTTTTTTAAAAGATATCCCAAGGGATTTCAAAGAATTTCAAGTATTTCAAGAGATTTCAAGAAGTTTCATCTGCTTGTACGGGATTTCAAAGTTTGCAACATTTTCAAAGAAATTTTAAGAGATATTACAAATTTCAAAATAATTCACCGGATAGTTTCTTTAAAGTATTTTAAGGAGTTTTGAAGGATTTACCAGACCTACGCTATTTTATATAATAGTATCTCCTAGGACTATAAAGATTTGAACATTTTGAATAGATTTTCAAGGATTTAAAATATTTCCAGGGTATTTCACGAGATTCTAAGAAATTTCGAAATGTTTAAAATGTCAAGGTATTATAAAAGGTATCAAGGATTTCATGGAATTTTATGGTGCCTAAGAGGATTTCAAAAATTGAAACATTTTTTAAGGAATTTTGAAAGATACTAAATATTTCCAGATGTTGTACAGGTTTTCATAAGATTTCTAGGGATTTCACAAGATTCAACGATCTGCAGAAATTACAAAGGATTGTAAAGAATATTATGTATTCTAAAAGATTTCGAGGAATTTTATGAGATTTTAAAGAATTGAGTGGAATTATAAAAAGTTTCAAGACAATCCAAATTTTATACGGAATTTCGATTAATTTGCGTAACATTTCTGTAGATTTCGAAGATTTCAAAGAATTTTACAATATTTGAGATATTCGGATTTTAACTGAAACTAAAAGATTCCATTATATGGATATCAAGAGATTAAAAAATTGGAAAATTTTCCGGGGATTTGAGGGAATTCAAACAAAATTCAAGGATGTTTCATACATTTGCGTGTATTTAAACGCATCTTAAAGATTTCAAGGAATTTCAGAAAAAAACAAAGATTCCAATCGATTGACAGGGCTTTACACGAGCTTATGAGATTTCAGAGGATTTCAAAGATTTTATAATTTTTTAAGAAATTTTGTGGATATTGCAGATTTTAAGATATTTTACGGGTTTTTACTTGATTTCCGTGCGATTACTAGGGATTTCACAAGAATTGAAGGATTTTATTAATTTCAAGGAATGCATCCAGATTTTAAAATTATGAAGGATTTTCAAAGAATTGCGCAGAATTAAAAAAATGTGAAATTTTCTACTTCTTTGACGACAATAGCCACTGCGATGACTGATATTGTTTAATAGTGAAAACGTTTTCACTATAAAATGTTCGAAATTGAATTATTCCAAATTCCCTTCTAGAAAAATGAATAAATTCGTATTTTCTTATTATTTTCGTTCCATTTTGAATTGATTATCAGTGAAAAATTCATTATTTCAAATTGAAAGAATTTGAAAATTAAGAATTTTATTTAATCAAATTCTAAGAGAACGTTCAAACTTGAATAATTATAAATTTAAATACTAAAAATGGTTTATTTTCGAAATTAAATAGTTGAAATTCTTTAGTTTGAGAAAAAATTCTAGCTAAAAGATTTGACGTTTAAAAAGGTAAAAAAATTATATCAAGGATTTTAAGGAGTTTAGGGTATATTCCAAAAATTCCAAGGAATTTAACAAGATTCCAAGATTTTCATGGATTTTCAAAGAATTTGCTTGGATGTCAGAAAATTTCAAGAGATTTCAATAACACGTGTTCGCAGGATCTCAATAATGTTTAAATGATTTAAAGGGAACCCAGGGGATTTCTAAAGAACTTTATGAAATAAATTAAAAGAAATGGAATTTCAAGGGACTTCCAGGGATTTCTACGGATTTCATAGATTTTAAGGGACTTCACTATATTTAACGACTTTAAAAGATTTCGAAGGATTTCTACAGATTTCAAATTATTTTAAAGATTTTTAGGGATTTAAAAGATTTCGCGAGTTTTCCAGTCATTTGAGGACGTTCTCAGTAGATTTCAGTCGATCTCAAGGATTTCCATGGATTTCAAAGCATATTTAAAATATAGTTAACCCCTTGATTCAATGTTTAAAAAATGGCATCATCACTATATTGCTAATATTTTTCCGAATTTACGGTACAAAGGAAAAACTTGAAAACATAAGTGGGAATGAGTGAACATAGAGTTGCATAAGAATGCGATGTCTCTCACATGATCTCTGTGAGAAAGAGAGAAGAAGCGTACGAAAGAGACACTGATGCGCTCGTGTACCTGCGCGCGCAGCGGTATGATACACTTTTCATGTCAAGGTCACGCTGGCAGCGTGAAGGACCGAAAACGTAGACTTAATTCTGCCTCAAAATTAGAGAAACTGGCCAATTTTATTTGTACAAAAGATTTACGAAGGAATGAAGAACGTCAATTATATAAAAAGTACGTATACTGGAATGAAGTAGAGTCAAGAAGACATTTATCAGTTCGAGGGCAAGGGCAACAACAGTCAATTCTGAAGTCTCGTAAGTCTCGTTTCCTGAAGATTCTCGAAACAGGGAGAAACTCGACCCTTTCATGCCGTCTATTGATCTCCGACAAAGGAAAACGCAACGATTTCTCCGCCTCGCCGACACGTTGGTACGCGCGAGTTTGCAGGATAGACGGTGCGTACCGAACCGAACCGGACCGGACAAGTCCGGAACCAGACGGGGCCGGGAACTCGGAGACCCTGCGAGTCTGCGGCGGAAATGAAGGAGTTGATATATCTGCCCGAGAACCATAACTCACTTAGTACTTGCATACACTCGCGGCGGAGCGCGGCGCGGCGAACATAGTGGGGCTGGGGCGTGCTTCCCTCGCACTTCGAAGCCCTTCGTCTCGCGCTTTTGAGGTGGAAGGCCGAAAGGGTGAAGGGCTCGAAGAGCGGGATCATCGGGAGGATCGTGCGAGCGAGAGGCGATACGGGAATGTTTAATGCCTCGCACTAAATTATGCAATTACCTTTATGTCCGCCTGAAGACCATCGACTCGCATGTGCGCGTACGTGGTACGTGCGCAGTGCGCACATACCATTCTCGGTGCGATGGGTGCTGAACGCACCCATACGAGTCCATCGTCACCGTCATACTCATATGGTGAACCCATGGTCGCCATGAGGCCAAAGCCCACGAGCGGCATATATCATGCGAGGCTATCACGACTTACCTACTATACTACTATACGCAGACCTCATCCTGGTACCGTACACCGTTCTTGCTGAACGCAGCGCGTACCTATTAAATGCAACTAAGTACGTAGGTGGGGTGTCTCTAGTCTAGTGTGCACACTCGGTGCAATCGTGTGCGCACACCACTTAAGGTTTCATTACTTGTGTATTAACGAGACGGGACCAAAGACCAGGCGACCTTAACGAGAGGGGAGAAAAACAGAAGAGCGAGAGAACTTTCTTTGCTTCTCTTGCAACTTACGAGTTCCGGTACACAACCGTGCCAAAGATCGATTAAATGGTTATTTCTGTCTCAGGTTCACAGAAAAGGCAAAAGGTAAAAAACGTTCCAGGTAGAAATTCTGGGGATAATCTCGCCATAGAAAAAAAATAAATATCGGTACAGGTAAATTGAAAAATTAGTGCTCTTTTATTTTACCCTTGTCGATCTTCAGTTTTTCACATGCTGAGATTGCCCGAAGCCTTATTACCTGCAACGCTTCTTACCTTTTATTTTTTCTGTAATCATAGTTTCACGAGGGGTGTTGTATTTTTTATATGAGAAAGACATTTTAAGATGTTCCTAATCTGAAAAGCTTCATTTGATGAGTATAGGGAGAGTTCAATGATCCTAGAGTCTAAGCGCCAAGGAAATCATCTGACGATTCTCTCCCTAGTCGAAATATAATCTACCCCAATCTAATAATGTAATATCCCTGATATAACATCTCGTGAAACCCAACTGGAAGAAACCTATATTGGCTGTTGGAGGAATTGCCAGTCGGAAATAATGTTTTTATCTACAAAATCATATTAAAATTCGACGGTTTGACCACTCAAGATCTAAATTTCTTTAATATTATAAAAAAAATTTAAAGAGTTTAATTTCAAAAGATTTATAAGGTTTCAAATAATTTCTAAAGACTCCAAGGGATTTCTAGAGATTTCAAAGATTTCATAGTTACATATACTAGGGTCGGTCCAATATAAAAAATTATGGAATTCTAAATCACTAAAACGCGAAAAACGAGGCAAAATAGTAGCGTATTGGGATTCTGAAAAAAAAGAATTAATTTGTAATCGATAAATAGCAAAAATATTGAAAAAATGTCTTGTTTGCAGTGTTTTCATATTTTCTTGAGTTTGAATTTATCTTTACATTCCTGGACGTCAAAAAATTCTTCCCAATTCTTTGCGAATTTTAATCAATGAGTTCCTAAGAGATGATTCCTATCTAATTCACTCCTGTTTTCGGAAAAAATTCTTGACAACTTTGTAAGTAGCAGGTTGTTTAGTGACCCGAGAAATCCCGGAATTTTGTGCACCTTGAAAAATACAGGAATGTACCGTGAATTCATGATAAAATCCGGGAAATTTGAATACAAATTCTTATTTTTTGCGTATCACAGTAACAAACACATTTTTATAATGCAAAAGTGAAATATTTTTTATAGACAAAATTTATTTTTAAGTTGGACTTTTTTGAGTTTGTACAAACTTTTCCATACGAGGTTGCCCCGGTATGTGCTGTCAGTCACCGACACATTTTTTTTACTATTATTATTATTGTTATATTAAAATGTAAAGTTAAGGTGGAATTTCAGTGATATCTCTCAAAATCAGCAGTCGATTACGATAATAATGAGGCAAGAGGCCGGTTGAGTTGGATAATAAAACGATCCTGGAGTCACGAATCCTCGGTAGCAGACTCGAAAGCGAAAGCCCAATCGGGGGACGATTAAGCTCTTAAGAAGAGAACATTTCGGGATTTAAGCTGAGCTTAAGGAGCAAAAAGCGGCTGCTACGAACGAGCAATATTAACCCATGGCGCGGTGTGGTCTGTCTTGGACAAATCGCGTATTTATGATCTTCTCGCACAATAGCCGGATTTTTAATCCGTCGGTCCCGACCTCGCGGACTTCCCAACCAGTTATACCGTGTTATATTTCCTCCGTAGGTAGACCCGCTACAGTGGTTGTTGTGTGTGTACATAAACATGTCAAGGGGCCATTATGCAAATTTTTAAATACGGCGGGACCATATATCCCGGCGGCGGGTGTGAAAAATAAAATTAGCATTGCCACAAATGTTTTTCGGCTTAAGAACCAGAGTCGAGAGTAAGTATACCGAATGCCTTTAGCCGTCTTTAAACTCGGTACTACAGGAATAACGAGTAATACGACGTGGTTCAAGACGCACTTTCCAAGTACCGTCGGATAAATAAAGTCCCTTGCTTCCTCGAACGTTCCCACGTAATACCTTCCCCCGCGGGGCATAAATATCCCATAGATGTACGAAGAGACGTCCAGCGGTACGGGAAACCTTTCGTCCTTTCGATGACCGCGGGACGTCCTTTGGACGCCGCCTCATGCCTCGCGAGGCGGATCAACGATAGCGCAATCTTTCTCTACTCTTTGTTTGCCTCAAACCGCTCGCTCGCGCGTAGATCTTATATTACCACCAGCCAGGAATTGAACTTCAGCTCCTTCAAGGTTCTTATCTCAGCTCCATTGGTGCATTTCATTAAGAAAACTCATTGAAGTTTATTATTCCGTCCAACTATAAATCGAGGGGTAAACAAGTTCTTAAAGTGCGGTCAACTGGAGGCGGATTCACGCGAATTATATCGGATTACCCTGGATTACATAAAATTAGAAGAAAATGCAAAACGACTTCGAAGGAAGCAAGAAACTGCTTTATAAGTCCTATATGAAGGGAAGTTAAAGTACAGAGTTTGTCAGCATGAGAAATAGCAAGGGTGAAATTATGATACAGACGGGATACTAGACCCTTTGAAAGACTCTTTTAGGGAATTATTAGGAGATGAAGCTATAGGGCACCACAATTGCGATATACACGATGCGTTAGAAAAGTCATTGAGAGAATATGTGTCGCTAAGATTAGGGATATAATTAAGAAATTAAAAAATTGTGAGGTAGCTGGTGTAGACTGGCCTAAATACGGTGGCGAGTACATACCTCACAGGTTGTTTGAATCGATAAATTTATGTACAATCATATTATAATAATTCGATATCAATGTAATATAATAAATCTATACATTTTTTCAAATTTGGAAATCTTTGAAAGTTTTATATAATTTTTCCATTTTCACAGAACGTCTAAATATGTCTTAAACTTTCTGGACCTTTTTCTAACATATTCTATGTTGCAAAAATAACAATTTTTTCTGTGAAATCTTCTACAGTCTTTTTACATTGCTCACCCTGTGTCGTAGCCAATCAAATTTTTGAAAATAATATATGTAAGATCTCGTGACTAGAACTTTTTAAGAAGAGGAATAGTCTATGCAAAATTTGCCTTATGTATATGCGAACGTATTAAATTAGTTTTGTAGCAAAAAAATTTGTTTACATTATCAAGTAGAAGTATTTTCTTGATCACTCTCAAATTATAGTATTTTAAAATTCAGTATTAAAAAATTTATTTTATATTCGATTAAGTTTAGTAATAATCCGAAAGCACATTCTTATTTTTTCTTCAATAACGAAAAGGTATCTAGATTTTTCTGTGTCAGGTCAGACGTATTTTGGGACGCACCATTCTCTGACAAAGGATTTTTGCAGATGAAAAATAATTATTTAAGAAGAATGAAGTAATAATGGTACACTATGCTCCTAATTTTGTACCTACAATATCATCGCAAAAGGTTTCAAATATCGTATCAAATTAACTTATAACATCCTAGTCTCGTTAGCCACTTGACTCAGTCCGTGGCTATGATGGAAAACCGGGTTCACCCGAGAAAAAGTTTGAAAAAGAAAAATAATAATGAAAATAGAGCCATAGATCCTCGGCGATTCAGGTGGTTAGACGCTTCGACTTTACGTTAGAGGTCCGGGTTTCGATCCCTGAGCCGGTACCTCTGGAACTTTTTTATGTACCTACACCGAGGTTCTGGTGGTTCGGATACCACCTTATGCTGTAGATCCCCCATCATGCACTAGACTGCAACCCAGTCAGTGAATGGTGTGGTAAAAAACCAGGCTTTGTCCAATATGTCAAATTAGGCACACTGCTCTTATCAGATCACTTGATTGCATTACAAAAATGCATCCATGACTGATGATATGTACCGGGACAGCCCCTTGTAAACTGTTCGATAATCCAACTCTTAACAAAAAATGCCTTCGAAAAATTGGGCTTTGACCATCTTAAGCCTGATCTTAAGCCTTTCGCGATTTGATGTGGCTTAGTAATAGCTGAAACAAACTTACATGTTAAAAAAATAATAATAAGCATGTTTTCTTCCTAAAAGAACACTTTCTTATAAAAATGTGTTTTTTTCTTGAGTTGCGTACAACAATCAAATCAAGTTAATCTTTTTTTGCTGTATTTTGATAACTGCATATATCTTGGTAGCCTATTCACAAGTGACGGAAAGATAGATGGAGAGTCAGATAGGCGTATAAACGAGAGTCAGAAGGTTATCGGTGAAGTAGGGCCCATTTTCAGAAGTAAAAATGTATTCGAATACAGCTGAAAGGGCAATGAATAATTCCATATTCATACCGACTGTGCTATACGGTAGTGAGACGTGGACCTATCAAGAAAAGGACAAGAATAAAATTAATGCGATTAACATGAAATTCCTGCGCGTGATATGTGGAAAAACACTGATGGACAAAGGGAGTAATGAGATAATCCTCAATGAATGTGATGTGGAAGAGACACTAGTTGACATACACTCCACGCTCCCTTATACGACGAGCTCGGGACCAAAAACATTCCCTTATACGACGGCGCAAGGGGAACCCGTCTAACCCCTTCCACCAACAAGCTCACGGAGTCGTGCGCATACGCGTGAATCCTGTGTCAGTTAGAGCTGGCTCCATAGCTCCATGAATATAGCTTTGTTTGCGAATGTAAACATTGTCAGATTGTCAAATTTTGTAGAATTTTAGGTTCATGACATTTTTAAGATAACCCCTTATAAAAATTCGTAATAAAAGTGTTCCACTTCAAAATTCATAACTAGGTAATCTTAAAAGCACTATACGAAAATATTTTATTCATATATACGCGCGAGACTATTTGCTTCCCGCGCGAACTTTGAGCGGAGGAGTGGGGATGGAGGAGAACGAATTTCCCGTCGTATGGGGGAGCGGCAACTGGTCGTATAATGGAGCGGTCGTATAAGGGAATGTCGTATAAGGGAGCGCGGAGTGTATGTGAAAGAAATTTGCTAAGATGGTATGGACATGTTGAGATAATGAAATATGAACGTCTAACGAAACAAGTGTATCAAGGTAAAGTTAATGGCAGTGTACCTAGAGGCAAACCACAGGAAGAATGGTTAGAATGTGTGAATGAAACCCTATTACGAAGAAATATAAGAAGCCATAGGAACACAGGAGCTTGCATAAAGAAATGCATGGACGTGAATAAAGCTAGAGAGGTATGCCAGGACAGAAAAGTGCGGTGACAAATATTTTCTGAGAAGAGTGGTGGCAGCGAGGGCAGCAGAGTGAAAGAAGAGTGACCCGATTGGAGGGCTTCACGTGATGACTTTGTGAGGCTCTTCACTTGGGGTGATCGCTACAGAGCTTGATCAGCAACCTGGGTCGGAGCAGTGTTGCGGAACGAACGTGTTATTTAAATAAGAAACACGGGAATTCTAGATTAATCTAAAAATCAATACCTCTTTTGACATTACTTTCTTCCTTACCGAGTGAGTTACGCTTGCCCCGAAAGGGAAATGGCTTAATGGCATATATGAGTAATATTCAAAAATCTCGCTCAAAATCTTGTTTGTGACTTGAAAGATTCTTCGAAAGACATGTGCTTGGCGCTGAATGCGATAAGATAGGACAATGCTTCGCAGAGTCACTTGAATAATATGATCAGATATCGCGCAGTCATCTAAGGCGATCGCCTTAGATACAATTATCTAGATAGTGCGCACCACTCAGAGGAAAAGTATTCTCTATATGTGCCATGCATCGCTGGACAGTGAATTACGTTTGAAGGAGAAAAAGAAAGAGAGAAAAAGAGAGGGCCCTCTTCTCACCAAGGATGAAAAAACACGCTGACCTCTCCAGCAGTCAGGGCCGTTGCCGCATCTGGACCGTAATTCACAAATCGCAGACCACAGTCTCGACACTCACAGATGTGTAAAACCTCCTCACACTTGCTGTTCAAACCATCGCCCTTTGAACTTTTCTTTTGACCTAAATCTCATAAATTCAAAATTGCAATTTCCAAAAGTAAAATCTAATCATATAAAATGTTCAAACTATGGGAGGAAGGTGGTGTCACGTCGCCGAGGTCACTTCAGTTTTGCCGTACATTAGAAAAAAGGTGCTATCTACATTTTTTAAATGAGAAAATAGTTTTTTATATCGATGGATTCGTAATGAAATAACGAATTCATCTGTACAAAAGGTCTTGGCAGATTCTAATTGAATTAGGATGTAATTAGACCCTAATTAGCCTATCTGCGCAGATTTTTGAGGAATCTGTAGAAATATTGTTAAAGAAAGGCTCTATCTATCAAAAGGTAAGCCTGCCTACACGAATTTCAGTATTGCAGGGTTGACTACGCATCCGCAAATCAGTCACTCGCGCCGAGTGAAGAAAACCGTATGTACATAGAGAAGTTCTTCTCCCTGATTCACAACCAGTTCTGTTCAACTTTCAGGAAGAAATAACCTGTCTACAGTTTTGGATGCTCAAATCATTTCCATTGCAATTATTTGAGTGATCTTTTAAGTGAGTTAATAATAATATTAATAACCAATCGTGGATCAAAAATACATTTTGAAACTATAACAAATATTTATCAACTGCGTTAATTAATAATTGCATTGCAATATGTAGATAGAGTGTTTTTCTCTAACTTGAAGGGAATCTTCCTGGGTGCCGAAAAGGGGGCCGTGCATAAATTACGTAAAGTTTTATAGATGTTACGTAAGATGTTTTGAAGTCTGTGAATCACCAAAATACAAAAGTTAAACATACTTTATTTAAACCTGCTATTTTTTAGCATAATCTAGTTCTTACTGTAACACCTAGTACATTATATGTGATAAAATTTATGTTTATTCATAATTATAGCAGTATTAGACGTAATTTACCAAATAATATTAATAGGGCCGTAATAATATGTATTGGTAATAATATTAAATGTGATATTTATAGTAATATGAAATAATAATAAATGAGTTAACAAAAATGTATCATCTAAAAATGACGCAAGCTGTTTTTTTAATAACTAAGATTTAACTATTCGCTTTTTGGTTTAAAATGTATCTTTTTTAGTTAAAAATTCAGCAATTTTGTTGAAAATTCATGTACTTCGTTACAAATTCGATTTTTTTAAATAGAAAATGTATCCTTTTAGTTTTTGCTGGAAAATTTATGTATTTGATTGAAAATTCTTCTTTTTGGTGAAAAATATATTTTTCGGTTGAACCTGCAACTTTTTGGTTAAAAATTAATCTGGTTTAGTCGATGATGCAAGTATTTAGTTGGAAATTGGTCTCTTTTGGTTAAATTCAAACTCTTTTTAAGGTAAAATAAAAATATTGTCTAGTTAAAATATTAACTATTACATCTTTTGTTTAAAATTCACCTCTTGAGGTTAAAGATTCATCATCTTACGTAAAAATTCATCTCTTTAGTTAAAAAATGAAATACTTCGTTTGAAAATTCGTTTTTTTTTTTGTAATAAATGGTTTCAATTGAAAATTTAACTGATTGAAAATTCGAGCGTGGTTCAGGATTCAATTATTCGGTTCAAGAATCGTCTCTTCGGGGTTAAATAAACTCTATTTGATTTAAAAATAAAATCTTTTCTGGTTCATATATTAAGTATTATATTTTTAGTGGAAAGTTCATCTTTTTGGTTGAAGATTAATAATTTTAGTTGAAAATACATCTCTTGGTCTTTTCTGGTAGAAAATTAGTTGAACTATCTGGTTGAAAAATTATGACTTTGGTTGACAGGTTGTCTTTTTTTAGTCAAAACTGTATCCTTGTACTTCAAAATCCAATAGCTCTGATGCCATTTTTCCCCTATTGACTCAAAAATCGTTATTGGTTGCAAACTCAACTCAAGTGTGAAGGGGATCGCTTGGTTACAAAATTGCAGAAAAAAACTTCAATAACTGTAAAACCTTAGGAATTCTTAAACAGAACAGAACCCGCAAGCGACTCAGCAAAAAATAATTTTGCTGCGTAAGCACTGCATCTCTCGTTTTCATTCATCAAATATGCAGAGTACTACGATGAGTCATTGTCAGTGGCAAAGGAGACTATTCGACTCTAATTGGCACTCGCACTTCGTTGAAAGTAAAAATACATCCTGCATACATTGCTGTCTTCGTTTCCATCAGGAAACAAGACGAATTCCAAAGATACTCTCAAGCTGACCAATCGGCGACCTTTTATGTTCTCGCGACGATTCTAAGATAACCCATAAATGCAAAAACCATGATTTATGGTAGGAATAAAAACCGACTCTTTCATTAGAAATTCAGTGGTTTCAAGCGGTATCTCAGTGATTCGTTTCAGGATGAGTTACGACTGCGAGCAAAAATGTCACGAATTTAAAAACAAGGTCACTCAAAAATTTCCGAGTATTTTTGGAGGTCGTAAACCTGGAGAAGGTAGTTGAGTATATCCTTCAAACGAGAGTTCTACAGATCATTCCTGCTTTTCACATAACATTATAGAAGGTAAACTTGCTTGGGACGTAACTTACTCTCATCAAACGTATCCTCTTACATTTACAGTATCTGCCAAGGGAACGTCCATTAATTACGTAAGGATGATTTTTGAAATTTTAGACCCACTGTATTATAAGGATTCTTAAGATTTTTAAGACCCCTTCTGCTCCTTGCGTAAGATTTTATATTTTGTACCCGATATATCAAAATTATATCAGTTATTATTACCGTGAACGAGATTTCCAGGGATTTCGAAAGACTTGACAGATTTTCTGTGATTTTGAAGTATTTCAACAGATGTTTAGATGTTAAATATTAAATAGTGCTGCTTACTGGTCTATTATATTTTGAGAATCGAAAAAAATCTGCCTCAGCTCGGATTTGAACCAGAAACGCTAGTATACATGAGTGGAGCATTATAACTAAATAATCTGCCTGCAGACCCAGTGGCCTAATTAGAATTTTAAGGTATTTCAAAGAACCACAAAGTATGTTAAAAAACTAGGTACAAATTTTTCCACAAATTCTGACGAGATTTCCAAAGGATTTCAGGAATATCATGAGATCTCAAAGGATTACAAATTATTTAAAACGATTCCATAGGATTACGAGAGGTTTCACAGATTTCAAATAATTTCGAAAGATTTCAAGAGTTGGAAGAAGTTGACTAATGCAATTTCAAAGAGAATCTCAATTTTGCGAGGGATGTTAGAAGATTTTGAGGCACTTCTAGCAGTATGACCAGATTTCCAGAGATTTTATTGGAGTTTAAAGGATTTCGAGGGATTTTGGGAAATTTTAATGAATTGAAAACAATTTCCGCGAATTGCCAGTTATTTTAAGAGATTTTGAAATATTTCAAAATGAGTCACGGGATTTCCAAGGATTTTAAGGTATTTTATGTGATAACAAATTATTTTCTCGAATTTTAAAGGATGTCAGAAAAATTTAAAAATATTTCAAAGGAAGGATGTCAAAGTATTTTAGAGAAGTCTAAAGATTGCAATGTATTTAAATTAGTGGTATTCTTATCGCTGATTCAAATTTATTATGGAGAATGCAGAACATCATATATAGTATATAGTATATATCGTATATAGTCTCTTATAATGGCGATTTCATACACCGAGGTTTTATAGTTGACATAGTAGTTTTCACAAGTAAGGAAAGATTTTGGTTCTTAAATAAAACTTTCATATTCAATTAAATATTCTCATAGAAAAAATATCATTAAATTAGTCAATTAGCTATATGAAACATTTTTAATAGACCTGGTCCATCAATATATAATAGTTTCTGGTATTGCTCCTGGGCATGACAGAATACTCAATTCTCGATAATCATAATTTATCATTAGTATACTTATGATTGAAATCAGTTTATTGAGTAAGTTATAGTTTAAACCATAATTATTTTACGAACACCATAAAGGCTTAAATTGTTGAAATTGTTTTATCTCTATTATTCCGTCAAATTGATACGATTGATACGAGATGTTTAATCTTCATATTATCATTTAATTTAATTTCTGGCGACAGATAAGTGAAAAATTTTTACATACCTTAGTCCTCAAAATGATATCTTTTACAAGTGACACCGTAACACAACTAACATTTCTGGGCTTTTTAATAACTACAAATTTACAATATTTTTTGGTTTATTATTAACAAAAACTTAAATTTAAAAACGTCTTGATCCAAAGAAAAGAAACACAACCTTTACCTTGAAACAACTGCGAGACAGTCACAGATCTGCCAATTTTTTGCCATTTTTCGATCAACCACTGTGGGTTATGAACTGTTGGAAAATGTAATATCAAATCAAAAGTCCTGAAATATTTATAAATAATAAAGAAAGAAAGCTTCGTATCAATAAATATTATTAATCAAACTTCGATTATAATGTACAAGCAATAAACATGCCACAAAAATGTTTCATTTAGGTAAAAAGTATGAATAATGAAAAAGCGAAACTTTTTTTCAGGTGGAAAATTAATTTTTTGCTCTCACACAAGTGGCGCTCTCTCTACGAAATGAAGTGTGTTAATGAGAGATACATACGTGACTGTATTTTCGCTAATTTTTGCTGCGTCGTTTTGGCAAAATCGCAATGTTTTTCTTTTTGGGAGTAGTGAGTATATATATACAGTAGAAAACTTTCATGATTATTAGATGTACTTGTTGTTACAATTAATAGAGTATGCATATTTTAAAGAGCATTCCATAGGCTTTCTAAATTATCGTACTTTTAAAACCTTATTTCACTTTTGGTATTCATTAAATTTCAAAAATGACAATATTTGGTATTCAATAAAATGCAATAAGCAAAGTGTATTGTTAGTATGATTGGAAAGATAAATAATAATTAACTGAAAAAGCAGAAAAAGAAGCGAAATAGGCTCCTAAAGAACAAGCAGCAATTCCTGCCCAAAGCCGTAAATCAGCGAGAAACACCACAAGAATGTAACAATTTGCATTTTTGCACATTTAATTTCAATAAACAATTGTTCGAAATAATATAATTACTGCCGTTCTTCAATTTCACGAAATCGGCCAACGTGCCCCGCTGCTGGGACAGGCTGGCCTCTTTCACCAGCAGCGTTTGAACATTTATAACTCTTTCACATACAATTTTGGAAATTCTCTGCTTTTTCTATATGTAAGGAAGGGTTGTACTTAAAAATGGTCAATTCGTGTTTTTTTCTCAAAGCGCATGGAAAAAATAAAAAAATCCATGAATGAATAAGCGGTCAACTAGCCCCGCTCTTCCCTATCTACTAAAAAAATAATTAACATTGTTTATCTGTTTTCCAGTTAATTGAAATTATCTTTTGTAAACCATTATCTACAGTGAGGTGGTTGCCCCTATATTAAAATTGCAAAGATTTCTAACAGTGTAAGTTTTCGCTTGGTCAGCCACACTTATCTGCGTGAAGTATACATGTCGCTGAATCATTGCTAATATATGGTTAATGAAAGGCTAAGACGCAGTGTACACAGGAAGGTGAATTGCAGTACTTAGAATCCTTAACGGTCGTATTGTTGACATCTTTCGAGATTATCCAACGCGTAATGCGAGGCAATCTTGTCGCTCTAAAGTGCCGCATGTAAACGCAAATACGCTGATAAATCTAGTATGATGTTCTGCAAAGAGAATTGGTCATACAACCGGAAGTTTCGGTGTTTCAGAAAGTATCATGTGTTCAAAAGCTGTACACCTAAGCTCGTTTATTACGCCTATATTTTATCGGGCACATATTTAGTGTCCATTTAATTGCCTCTGGTGTGTAATTACCATTTAGTTTTACTAGGTACTTCGTTATTTCAGTTTTACGTTTTTATTGTATATAAATGACGAAGTCATGAAAGTAGGAGCAAACAGAATTTACTCACTTCCATTCATCCTTATTGAGAATTGGTGGTTTAAAGATACACAGGGCCTGCAATTTTCGAGCTTTTTGATTCTAAAGAATAAATCTTATAACTTCTCAGGCGGAAAAATTTGTTTGAATATTTAATTCCATATTTTAAGCCGCAAGCTTTTATCAAGGATGATAAATTTGAAAACTTTTTATTTTAATTTGAAATTGTTTATTTATATATAAATTGTTTATTCCGCTTATGAAAGATTTTATGTTAAATACTTCACAAGATTACAATTTTGGTCCTTGAAAATTAATAATCATGAAAGGTAATAATTGGTCAGGAAAAAAGTAAGGAATTTTGAAAATAAATTTTTGTTTGCACCTCGATATAATATTCTTGTTAGTAATTTATTGGCCTTGCATTTATATTTATATTTTTTTTAAGTTACTTCCTCCTCAGGATTATATTTTGAATTACAAATTTTATTATTTGGTTGAAAATTTAACAATCTTGTTAAAAAGTCATCCTTTTTGGTTGAAAATTCAACTATTTTGGTAGAAACTTTTTTTTTTAAATTGAACTACTACAGCTACTACAATTTAACTACTTCTTTGAAGATTTAAACATTTTGTTAAAAAATCATTTCTCGTTTAAAATTCATAATTTTAGTTGAAAATTCATCTCTTTTGTTGAAAGTTCGTTTTTTGTTTGTTTGTTAAGATTCAATTTTTTAAACTGATAATTGATCTATTCCAGTTCAAGATTTATCATTTTAGTTGAAGATTCATCTCTTTGGATGAAAGTTCAACTATTTTGTTGTGAATTAATCTTTTTAATTTAAAAATGTTCCTACTCGTGTAAAAGTTCAACTACTTTATTAAAAACTTGTTTCCTGAAGTTTCGTCTTTTTGTTTGAAAATTTAACTTTACTATTTTTGGTTGAAAATTGTTCCTTTTTAGTTAAAAAGGCAACTATTTGGTTCAAAATTAACTTTTTCGGTAAAAATTCACCCTGTCACGTTTAAAAACCAACTTTTTAACAAAAAATTCGTGTTTTGACTTGAAAGTACAATAATTTGGATGAACTTTTTTTGTGGCTAAAACACTTTTATCTGTTGAAAACTCGTCTTTTTATTAGGAAAATTCATCAAGTTGGTTGAAAATTTCTCCTTTTGGTAGAAAATTCGACAATTTTGTTGAATATTTAAAATTTTTGTTAAAAATTTGTCTTTTTGGGTCAAAAGTTAAACTATTTTGGTTGAAAATTGATCTTGTTTATTAGAAATTTTAAGTAATTGGGTAAAAGGTTACTTTGTTGAAAAAATTTGTTGGTTGACGGTTCATCTTGTTGGATGGAAATTGAACGATTTTGTTGAATATCAGTTTTTTGTTGTTAAAAACTAATTTTTCCAACTGAAAATGTATCTTTCTCGAATTTAGTTGAA
Organism: Andricus quercusramuli; assembly: GCA_932178445.1. NCBI lineage: Eukaryota > Metazoa > Arthropoda > Insecta > Hymenoptera > Cynipidae > Andricus > Andricus quercusramuli. The sequence goes on along the minus strand of CAKNXH010000069.1, from coordinate 915,171 downwards.
AATTGGTCTTTCTTAGTTGAAATTTCGAATTTTTGGGTAGAAAAATAATCTTTTGGATTTGAAATCCATCATGATAGTTGAAAATTCATCACTTTGGTTTAAAATTGAACTATTTTGCTGAAAATGAATTATTTTTTTAAGAAAATCCAACTGTTCTATTTTTGGCTAAAATGTAGACTATTTTGTTGAAAATTTATATAACTTTTTACCGAAAATTTAACTTTTCCATTATTCATTATATTTGAGTGCAGGACTGTTTGTATGGCTTATTCTAGTGAACATTGCTATATACTACAATAACACTATATTTTTATAAAAATTTAATTACAATTGATGTTATTACAATCTTTCATTGTAACTATTGAACTTATGAACGTTATACTATAATTTTGGGTGCATTGATTTTCTATAGGGTTAAATTATCACGTATCAATATCAGTTCTCCCCCTTCCCCCCTATGTAATAGATCGTAACATTGTTCCGAAGCCCATTCCCCCAAAAGCTGTTATGAAGTTTATAGATGGCCCCCAAGAAGTTAAGCAATTTTATGGACTGAAAAGTGAAGGAGATTAATCCGTACTTCTTTGAAGACTCATCTTTGGTATACCTCTCTTGTAACTCGAAAATCGATTCCAACTAATTCTTCAGATTTTACTGCCATACCTATAAAAGGATAATTTCCGCTCCTTAAATATTTATAACGAATTTGTGAAATTCAGGAGATTTATTGACATATATTCTCCTTTTTAATGTCTTCAAGGAAATGTTAACTGTTCCGTGTCCAAACGACATTGATTTAATGGAAAGGAAGGAAGTTAACAGCGAATGAACGAACAGATACTCTGCAAAGTCTATAAAAGGATTCGTAGAAAGTGTAAGAATAAGAAGGAAATTCCTTGGAAAGGGAGAAAGAGGGTGTGGAATGAAAAATGGGCAGTCGGGATTATAAGGAGGTATGTGTATTGAATGTAAGATACAGAAGTCACGGCTCTGTTCCTCGCGAATTGGCTTGAAGATCGGCCTATCTCCGAACACTTGCTCGTTGACTATTACGCTTAACGAGCAGCGAAATAATTATAGTGATCGCACTGCCGCCGCCGCGGCTTCGTCCGCGTAGCAGCTGATGCCTTTGCGAAATTGTTTCGCAACGCCTTGCTTGAATCTGATACCACGCGCACTGTGTACAATGTACATCCCTATACACGCCTGAACGATCGCATAACGACCCTAGCTAGTCCTTCGGGAATATCTCGGGGAATGAGTCGACCAAGAATTATTGCAATCGAACAATTTTATCCTCCACTCCACTCCACTCCACTCCACACTCGCTAATCCTAGGATCAATCTTGTATTCCTTTATTTCTGAAAAAGGACAGAAAATTAGATCTCATTGCGTAAGATTTGATAGATGTTTAATAAGAATACCTTGGTAGAAAAGTATAAGATTTCGAACAAAAGTATAGCGAATTATGAAATCTGACAAATACTAGAGAAATCTTATACTTTCCTATCCAAATTTTGTCATTGCATACGATTTGACAGTGTATTAGCCATAATATCTCAGTAGAAAAGCATACGATTTCTGAAAAAGAGTATAGAAAACGATGAAATTTGATAAATATTAGAGAAATCTTATATTTTTCTATCAAAATGTTCTTATTGAATAAGATTCCAATAACAATTTCTTGGTAGAAAAGTATAAGAACTTGGAAAAAAGTATGGAAAGTGATATGATACATTGCAAATACTAGAGAAATCTTATACTTTCCCATCAAAATTTTATCATTGCATACGATTTGGCACAGTATTAGCCACAATATCTCAGTAGAAAAGCATACGATTTCTGAAAAAGAGTATAGAAAATGATAACATTTGTTGAATACTAAAGAAATCTTATACTTTTCTATCAAAATGTTCTCATGAAATGAGATTTGAATGACAATATCTTGGTAGAAAAGTATAAGATCTCGGTTAAAGTGTAGAAAATGATTAAATTTGATAATTTCCAGAGAAATCTTCACAGAAAAAATAGAATGTAATCTTTACAGCGATTTTAGAGTAATATTTACCTGCAACAAAAATTAACTTCACGTTTTAAGATTTATCCACCATATGGGAAATGGTTACCATGCCAACTCCATTGAATCTTGTTTTCTTACGATGCGAAAAAATGCAGCTATATCTACTTGAAAATTATCCGCAACAAAAATTCAATTCTTGTTTTTCTGTGTTACACTTTCCTATCAAAATGTTTTCATTGCATAAGATTTGATAGTTTTAAGAACAATATTTTGGTAGAAAAGTATAAGATTTCTCAAAAAAGTATTAAAAATTATGAAATTTTATAGATACTAAAGAAATCTTATACTTTCCTATAAAATTTTTCTCCTTGCATACGATTTGATAGAGTCTTGGCAACAATGTCATAGCAAAAAGTATAAGATTTCTGAAAAATGTATAAAAAATGATGAAATTTGATAGATTTTAGAGAAATCGCATACTTCCCTAACAACATTTTTTCATTGCATAATATTTGTGAGAGTTTTAATAATAATATATTCGTAGAGAAGTATAAGATTTCTGAAAAAAATTATAGGAAATTATGAAATTTTATAGATTCTTGTGAAATGTTGTACTTTCCTATCAACATTTTCTCAATGAAAAAGATTTGAAGAGTTTTAATAGCAATATTTGATAGAAAAATATAAAATTTCTGAAAAAATGATGGAAAATTATGAGATTTGATAGACTCTAGACACTAGAGAAATGAAAATGTCCTATCAAAATGTTCTCATTGCATAAGATTTGATAGAGTCTCAAAAACAATATCTTAGTAGAAAAGTATAAGAGTTCTGCAATAAAGTATAGGAAATTATTGAATTTGATAGATTCTAGAGAGATACAATACTTTCCTATCAAAATGTTCTCATTGTATAAGGTTTGATAATTTTGAAAACAATATCTTGGTAGAGAAGTATAAGATTTCTGAAAAGAGTATAAAAAATTGTGAAATTCCGTACACGCTAGAGCAATTGTATGCTTTCCTATCAAAATGTCTTCATTGCGTAAGATTTGATAGAGTTTTTATGATAATATTTTGGTGAAAAAGAATAAGATTTCTGAAAAAAGTATAGAAAATTATTAAATTTGATAGATTCTAGAAAAATCCTATTTGTTCTTATCGAAATTTTCACAGTGCATAACATTTGACGCAGAGTTTTAAAAACAATATCTTGGTGGAGAAGTATTTCAAGATTTCTGGAAGAAGTATGGAAATTCCTGTAATTTTATGAATAAGAGAGAAATCTCATGGCTTTCTATCAGAATTTGGTCACAGAATAAGATTTGGATAACAATATCTTGGTAGAAAAGTATAAGATCTCGGAAAAGAAGTGTAGAAAATGAAGAAATTTGATAATTTCTAGAGAAATCTTATACTTTTCTATTATAACGCTCTCATTGCATAAGATTTAATAGTTTTCATAACAGTATTCTGGTAAAAAAGTATAAGATTTCTGAAAAAAGTATTATAAATGATGAAATTTTATAGATAACAAAGGAATCTTATACTTTCCTATTAAAATTTTCTTCTTGAGTACCATTTGATAGAGTCTTAGCAACAATATCATAGCAAAAAGTATAAGATTTCTGAAAAAGTATAGCAACTTATGAAATTTGATAGATTCTAGAGAAATCGTAAACTTTTTTATCCAAATACACCCATTGCATGAGAACAGAGATTTAATAACAATATCTTGGTAGAAATGTATAAGATTTCCGGAGAAAAGTATATGAAAATTATGAAATTTGATAGAGAAATCTCTTACTCTCCTATAAAAATGTTGTCATTGCTTAAGATTTGTTAGAGTTTCAATAACAATATCTTGTTGGGGAAGTATAAGATTTATGAAGGAAGTATAGAAGCTTGTGAAATTTGGTAGGCAATAAAAAACTGTGGATGGAAAAAGTATATTTTTCGATAGATTTGAATGAAAACTTCCAATTTGTCAACAAATTTTAATTATAGAAATTGATTGCCTTTTTAGCCTGACACCGTGAGACATTCCCGATAAACATGATTGATAGACTTTGATAGACTCTCTGGCAAAAGCGTTCGATAGAAATACAAAAGAAAGTTTTGAAATTTTTCGATCATGTGCAAAATTGATAATTTTTTACAAATTCTAAATTCAAAATGATAAAGTTTATAAATAATTTTGTTCAATAACCTCCGAAAACCGAGCATTTACAGGAAATTCAGAATATTTTTCATTATAATGAATTTTTTTAGAATAATGAATTTATCTTAATGAACATGATTTAATAGACCCTGGTGGAATAAAATCCTAGAAAATAGCGTTCAGAGGCAAATTAACATTTTTTAAATTTCAAAAAGTTGTGTTTATTTATAGCAACATTTAGTTTGGAATAAAGGACTGAGTAAAGAAGTTCCATTTTCTTAATTTTTCACTGAATTTATATCCCAAAAAAGTACAAGACGTATTGTGAACTTTGTTGGTACTTAATTCCTTTCTCAGCAATATTTTTTCGGGACTTTTTTTACTCGGCTTTCAAATCGTTTCAAAGAAAACTTTTAGGGTTTTCACTAGAGTAGAAGTCGAAATCAAGAGAATGTTTGAGATTAAAGTGTAGAGTTCAGCGAAGTGGAGTTTGGTTTCCGGAAACCATACCGGAAACTTTGATCCTGAGTCGAAGTGCCTGGAGTGTTTGGCACTTTGGTCAGTTGATGGTTTGCTCCTTGAAGTACAGAGGTTAGGCGTTATTAAGGCTCTCTTGTGGATAGAACCTCTGCGGGGAAGAGCCGGAGTGTTGAGCAATGACCGATGCAGTGTTGGGAGTCAAAGACCAACGGGCAATGTTGATGAAACCACAATGACATAATATTATGCGAAACCCGTGTGGAAATAATCACAGGCTTGTAGAAGGCGTGCGAGCCTTCCTTTTGCGGTACAGCAATTTTTATCCTGCACTTCGATCAGCACACCTTGAGAAAAGATGAATTCAATCCTGATGAGTATGATTTTCTCACTTTCAAAAAATAATGTTCAATTCAATATTTTAATTCCTTACGTACTTGCTTCTTTCTGCCCTCAGTTACTAATTTCATTCAATAATCCTGATTATCTGAAAAGTGTGAATTGTTTATTCATTACGTTCATTCATGTTTTCAGTACTTCCGTTCTTTAAAGATATATTGTAGCTACAATTTCTGATTGAAGATTAGAAGTACTAACTATATAGAGGTTCATTACCATCCATTATTGTACTACTGTACGATCTTATCGGTTTAACTTTTTTGAATGTATAAGTATCCTCTAATGAATTAAGATTGAAATCATTCATTATATTAAAAACTCGCCTTCTCTTTAGTCTACTCCTAATGTCCATCTCATATGTCTCTCTTGCAACTTCTCTATATCCTTCCATCACCATATCTCTGCCCCATAGCCTAATAGTCACCCTGCCGCTTTCTTCATCATTTCCCTAGTATGCGTCCAACCTTCCTCATTCGCTTACATCATAAAATCAAGGTATTTAAATTCCTTCACTTCCTTTATCTCTATATCTTTCCATCACATTGTTCATTTTTTCTCTCTACCTCCTCGCCATGCACCATTCGCACTTCATTTTCTGCTAACATCACTATATCTGCATATGCCTATGTATAAATTTTTCCTTTCCTTATCCTTACTCTTTTCTGTTTCCTCCATCTCCTCTTCGAAATCTGAAATTAATTTATCAAACTGGAGCGGGCTTAGAAGACAACCCTGCCTTACCCACTCAACCAAAAAGTATCTACTATTTGTTCAACCACCCTCGCCTTACTTTTTCTTTTGCTCAAGATATCTGCTACTCTTTTTATCCTTGTATTTATCATATAATTCAGCACGTAAATAGTATCCATAACTCCCATACGTTTCCTAAACTCTGTCTGATTTGGTGAAACTATCTTTTTTCACTCTGCTTATTTCTGTCACCTCTGTGTTACTAGTATGTCATACGTCTTACATAATGTTGGCATCAACGTTACTTCTCTATAAGCTTCAACTCCTTCGCTAATTCTTTTTTTGTGATATCCTCTTCTTCATCCTTTTCCCTTCCCTCTTTCCCTCCTTTCGTTATTTTATTTTTCACTCCTATCAATTCCATAAAATATTTTCTCTATTCTAACATTTCAGTATCCTGATGACATTTCCTTTTTTCCTTTCTCTATTCACTACTTTCCATACTTCTTCATCCATGCTAGCTCACTTTCTTTTTTTCTCTTTGTTTTCCTCATCCTAGCTATCTCTTTTTGTCCCTTTACTGACTTCTATGATAACTGCATCCTCTAATATTCGTTTTACTTTTTCTATCATTACTTCCATCTGCTTATTTGCTTTTCCTTCGCCCATTTTCACCATCTTGATCTTTTCGCTAAATTCTTATATTCCCTCTACTGAGCAATTACTTTTCCTTCTCTTTTATGTTTCTCATTTTCTTCAGCTGTTTTCCGTTTATCTCCTTCTCCATCTCTATTATCAGTATTAGAAGATGATGATCCGAGCCTAGATACTCCCCTATCTCTAGCCTTCTTATATTCTCCCTTCTCGCATCGTCAACAATAACATAGTCCCTTACTTTCCCTTTCTTTCTTCCACATATGAGTGTACTCTCCCAGTTCCATCCCCTTCTTCTCCCCATTCTCTTCCTCCTCTTTCTTATGTTCTTGAATTCAAGTCTCCCCCTATGATTTCGTTTTATCCGCTCTTGCTTTCTTTCCATTAGCTCCCTCAACTCCTATGTTTCCCCCTACATATCCACCTCTCTCCTCCTATCCTTCTCTCTTCTTCTATTCATCCTTTTTTTCGTTTTTAAACTAATTCTCATCTTCTTTCTTCCCCATCTAATCTTCCCTTATTTTCATCACCATTCCTTTTGTTGTTCTTCCCTTTTTTTATTTGACTCTTGTACCTTTCACCTGTATCCCCTCGGTAGCCTTTTCTTTATTTATCTATTGACGTCCCCATCATCACCATGACTTCCCATTACCCCAAAATTTTCATAAACTCCCTATCCTTTTTTTCTAAGCCAGCTAGCTTCCAACAGCAATTCCTCCTTTTTTCCCTTCTTTCGCTTTCTTTTTGTTTCATTCCTAATATCTATACATGGTAAGATAAGAGGCTCAAAGGGATGAATTAAGAACAAGTCCGGGAAAGAGAGCGCAGAAATTCGAAGAGGAACTAAGAGTGGGAAAAGAGGGGAGTTAGTGATAAAGTGTTACAAAGAGTTGGAGGAAAGAGGGAAGAGGGTCGTAGAGTAAACGCGATATAGGAAGAAGAAAGAAAAGATTTGTTTAAAGATCTACGTATGGGAAAAGACATACACTATGAAAAATTGGAAAACAGAGGTAGGGAAAAGCAAGCAATACATATATGGGCAAGGATAGAGGAATCAAAGGAACAATAAATGGTATAAGGTGATAAAAAAAGAAGAATTGCTAACATATCTGGAAAGATGAGGTGAAAGACATGGATAAAAGTAGCTGGATGGATACTGGTAAATGAAGCTAAAGAATCAATGTATGTGGGAAATAATCATAAGAGAAAATGCAGAGTATGTGCATTGGTGCAGGAGGCATGGGAGCATGTATGCGATGGTTTTGTGAGAGAAAAAGAGAAGAGAGGAGGATGACAAGAGAATTTTAAGACAATTTTACGGGAAGAGGGAATGGGGGAAGAATGGATAAAGGAGTTACAAAAAGCTAGAGGAGGTGAAAAGGGGGAATGAGGGAGTGTGTATGAGAGAGAATGGAAAGTATGAGCTTGGAAGAAAGCAGGAAAAGAAGGAAACGAATTAGATTAGTTAGGAAGATAATTAGGTGATAAGCGATGTTAAAAGGATGTAGTAAAGATGTAAAGGAACGAAAGCTATGTAAACCCTAAGGGATTAACTATTTAAAAATGAAGAAAAAAATAATTTTAAAAATGGTATCTATAATTCTGGTTATATTTACACAATAAGTTAGATAATTTGCGGAGGTAGTCTAGTAATGGAAGACACTTGTGTAATTTCTGTGGAGAAAGGGTGCACTACAACTGTGGGCACAAGAAAAGGCGAATGTCAATCCAGTTTCTCTCACGCTCGTCGAATCACGCGATGCAAAGAAATAGGATAAAAATAACTTTTCCTTCCATCGAGTGACCCTGGAATTCACGTGCAACGACCGAGAGTATAACGCCTCTTACAAAATGTACTTAAAGAAATATAAACATTTTTCCTTAGATTTGTCCTTTATTATTTCTCCATTGACCCGTTTGAAAGATTTATCATGCACCCTGTCATTTAGCAATGATTTAATGTTAAAAAAGTGACTGGTGGTATCAGAGTTCACAAAATTTACAGCCATCAAGTTTTCTTGACTTTTCTCCGTATTGATTCATTGTCTCCTGTGGGTTTTTTGATTTTCAAATTCAACTCTTTTGTAGAAAATTTGTTTTTTGGCTTCGAAATTCAACACTTTTTTTTACAATTCATGTATTTTGTAATTTTGTTGAAAATTTATCTTCTCAGTGGAAAATTCATGATTTTGGTTGAAAATTGAACTATTTTGTTGAAAATTGAACTATTTTGTTGAAAATTCATTTTTTTAGTTACAAATTAATTTCTTTATCTCAAAATTGAACTGTTTATTTCGGGTTGGAAAAATTATCCTTTGAAAGTTGAAAATTCAACTGTTTGATAGAAAATTTCCGTATTTTGTTGAATATTAATATTTTTTGGTAGAAGGCAAATGGTTGAAAATTCGTTTTTTTGTTTGTTGAGAAGTCATTCTTCCAACTGAAAATTTAACTATTCCAGTTTTGGATGAAAAATGATTCCTTCTGGTTAAAACCTCAACTATTTGAATATTTATGTATTTTGTTGAAAATTCGTCTTTTAGTAGAAAATCAATTTAATTATTTTGTTAAACATTCAACTGTTGTTAGTCATATTTTTGGTCGAAAATTCAACTAGTTTATTAAGTCCTTTACTAGTTCTTTTGGATTAAAAATTCATCTTTTAATCTTTTATGGTAGAAAAATCATCTTTCTTAGTTAAAACTTAGCTTTTTTCTTGAAAATTCAACTGTTTTCGAAACAATTCGTCTTTTTGTCTTGACGATGTGAGTATTCAGTTTAGTCAAAAATTAATAAATTTTATTTATTACTTATTTTTCCCTATTTTTGTCAAAAATCACCCTATTTCCCCTGTTTGAGAGCATTTTTGACTGTAAAGTCTGAGATTTTGATATTTTCAATTATTCCGGATTCGTTACTAAAACTAATAGTTCATAAAGGGGGAGATATAAATTTTAGATCAATCTAGAATTCCCGTATTTTTTATTTAAGTAACAAGTTCGTTTCGCAACACCACTATGACACAGGTCGCTGATCAATATCACTAGCAATGACCCCAGGCAAAGAGATTCAAAGATTATTGACAACTGAATTCCCTATAAACCCGAGAAAAATCGAATAAACGCAAAATCCGTGTACAGTCAAGCTCTATTGATCCGTTTGAAAAGTGTATCATACGTTCTGTCATTTATCAATGATTTAGCATCAAAAAGTGACTGGTAGTATCAGAGTTCACAAAATTTACAGCCATCAAGTTTTCTTGGCTTTTATTTGTATTCATTCATTTTCTCCTTCGGCTTTATCAGACATTATCTCACCACGTCTCTTAAGACTTCTCGCTTTTGAATCGGGTCCAGCGACACTCGATAGGCTTTCATACATTTCGATACAGTTCACTGGTTTTTCAGGCACGAGACGATGAAGAGGAACGTGCAAAAATCGTCGAGACTCTCATCGATCATCGTCAGTCATCTGGCTCGTTACAAAAATTTACGGATATTCATCCGGTGTTCATGCCCACTAAGGTGAGGTTGCATGCGACTCCAAAGATCGCTTCTTAATTAACTCCTGAACGATGCTGGGTCGTTATAAAAAACACCAGGTTTTAATAACTCTTTGCTGTCGATCATCGGCTGGCCTAAGACTTATTGGATAAATTTTCTCTATTCCAGGAACTCATCAAACAACTTCTAATAGGGTCGGTGCATGGTTTTTACAAAACCATTTTTATATAGTTCAGTAAATGCCTTTCAGAGAGATATAGGATAAAGTTCATATGGGAACGTCCACATATTACGTGACACTCTAAAGTTCACTCTAAAGGTCAAAAAATAAAATAAAAATCTGTAAAGATACATTAAAGACCCATATTATCGACACAGAGAGATTAAGTAGTTGCATTTTCCAACGAATAGTTGAATTTTCAAGCCAAAAAGACGAATTTCTCATGAGACAGTTAAATTACCAGCCTGAAAAGTTAAATTTTCGATTAAAAAAGTTAATTTTCAGCTAAGAGACATGTATTATGAGCGAAGAAAGATTAATTGCGTACCATAAAAGATCAATTTTCAACCAAATGATACAATTTGTAACAAAAAATGTAAGAGTCAATAGGAATCAAATGAAACAAAAAGAAATAGATATAAAAATACAAGGCACATTATTTCAAACTTTCCTAACTTTTCCCTGACTAATTCTTCATTTTCCCTGTCCATTAATATTCAAGACCAGAATTTTAATCTGGCATTTTCAACTTAATAGTTAGATTTTTAACCAAGAAAGATGAGTTTTTGACCAGAATGGAACAGTTAAATTTGCAGTTTGAGAAACTCATTTTCAGCGAAGAAAAAACGATATATGAACTATTTGAATTCAACGAAGAAAGACGATTTTTTAACATAATAATTGAATCCTCAACGAAATAGATGAATTTAGGAATCGTTTTGAATGAAGGAGAATAATTTGATATTCAAATAGATGAATTGTTAACAAAATAGTTGAGTTTTCCAGCTGAAAATTGGAATATTTTAGAAAATAGTTAACTTTTAAACCGGAAAAGAAGTATTTTCCACAAGAAAATTAATTCTAAATCAAGAAAAATGAATTTTGAAGGAAATAGTTGAATTTTCAATCACAAATACAATTGTTAAATTTTCATTTCAAACACGTAATTTTAATTGAAGCGAATTTTTAATAATTTAGATTCAACTAAAAATACGAATTTTTAACAAAATAGTTCAGTTTTCAACCTAAAAAGTCGAAATGTTCAGAAAACCGTTGACTTTTAGGCCGGCAAAGAAGAATTTTAACAAAAAATGGAATCGTTAAATTTTTAGTTTGAACCCCTAATTTTCAACAACATAAAAACTAATTTTTAGCCATTTCAATTCAATAAAAAAATTAATTTCTGATGTTATAGATATTGCCGATAAGAGATATTAGATTAGATATTATTAGATATTGTTTATTGTTAGATATTGCCCTAATGCTCTTGTCGGCAAAATAACATCTATTGTTCAATTAAAAAAGACAAATTTGTAATAAAATAGTTTGATCCTCCATTAAAATGATGAATTTTCAATAAACAGGATTAATTTTCTCCCAAAATAGACGAATTTTCAACTAAATACATGAATTTTCTACCAAGAGTAGTTGAATTTTCAACTCACCAAAAGAACATTTTCAACCAAAAATTATATAGCTACATTTTCAGATGAAAAATTAATAAAAAAAAGGAATTTCCAGCAGAATAGTGAAATTTTCATATAAATATAAATTTTTTTTAAATGTTATTTTCCAAAGAATTAGTTTAATTTTCTACCAAGTTGTTGAAATTTTAAGCCAAAAAGATGCATTCTCTACAAAACTGTTGAATTTTCAGGCCAGGAATATAAATTTTCAACTAAAGTGATGAACATTTAACGTACAAAAAAAAGAATTTTTTACAAAGTAGTTCAACTACAAACCAAGTAGTTGATTTTCAGAAAAAAGTATTGAATTGGCAACGAAATATGCAATAATTAATATTTCAACAAAAAATATTTTTATTGTAAATCAAGAAAAGTTGAATTCAACCAAAAGACAAATTTTCAACAAAATACATAAATTTTAACAAAAAAATATCAATTTCGAAGCAGAAATGGAATAGTTACATTTTCAGTGAAGAAAATTAATTTCCAACCAGAAAAAAACGAATTTTCAGCAGAATAGATTAATTTTCAATGAAAGAGATGCATTTTCAACAACAACAAAAATATTTCGAACCATGAAGATTAATTTTTAGCTGAAAAAAATGAATTTTCAACCAAATAGTTGAATTTCAAACTAAAGGAGATCAATTTTCAACCAAAAAATAAACGAATTTTGAATAAAATAGTACATTTTTTAATTAAGGGGCTGAATCTTCAACCAAAGAATACATTTCTAAGAAAGTAGATCAACTTTCGACTAAGACTATGAAGTTGTATTTTTGATAAAAAATATGTCTTCTTAACAAGACAGTTGCAGTATCAGCAAAACAATTACATTTTTAACCAAACGAGATGAATTCCGAACCAAAAATATATTGGTAGACTTTTCAGTCAAAAACAAAAAATTTTACCAAGAATAGTTGGATTTTTGAATGGCTTCTTTCAATTGAGTTTGAATTTAATCAAAAAAAACGAGAAAAAGGGGTGGTCTCTTGCAAACAGGGGAAGAATAAAAATTCTTTAAAAAAGGGGAAAAGAGTTTATTGACGGCCCGTAATATTTTAAGTTAATCTGCCATCTAAATTAATAAAAAAATCACTGAGAATACCATCACGTAACATGTGAATAGTTGTGCAACCTGAAATGAACGTCTTTTCTTGACATTTACTGAATTTTATCCCAACGTAAATTAAAGTTTGCGGGTTCTAGAATAAAAATCTAAACGACTATTCTATGAAACGCGACTAATTACCAAACATTTTATAGCTCTTCCACGTAGACGAATAAATAAAGTTAATTCCTTCAGCCCCCGCGTCATCAGAAATTCACGAGAAAGTCAATAAAAAAAATCTACCAGGAAATTGACTCCTTAAATGTCGCGAATTCCTGCATTTCCGCAGCTCATAAACCATTCTAGACACACGAATAAAATATAGCACGGCACCTCTTTCTGAAAGTGACTTTTTAAGTTATATACATCCGGGTTGGGTTATTTATGAGATACACAGGTAACGTCCCTGTAGATCCCTCATAAATTAGGCGACATTACCTAAATGGAGAAAAATTCGTGCTAGGATCCACAAAAAGGAAAATTTTTAATGACGTTCAGGAAATTTTGTGGTCAAATATTCATTTAAAAGCCGTTTCGCAAATCTATGGATTCATCTTGAAATGGCCTTCTTTGTAATTTATGGGTTTTTTTAATCAGTTCTAGTAACTCTTCCATCCCAATCTTGTTGTTCGAAGATTCCTAAGAGGCCATGTTTAAATTACGTAACAGCTTTAGGAGAGGAAAAATTTTACGATCTGTTACATGCCCCCCCCCCCCCCACCCATGGTGGGAGAATTTATACTGTTACGTAATATTTTTAACAAATCAACCTGATAGGAAATAAATATAGCCAAAATGATAATATATGTATAACGTAAACGTTTAGTCATTTTATAATACAAAAGGCTTGAAAAGATTTTACGGTATTTCAAAATATTTCCAGAAATTTTCAAGAGCTGTATAAAATTTCAAGGGATTTCGAAAAATTTGAAATAATTTAGGTTATTCTCAAGAATTCCATGGAATTTTCGAAATATTGAAGAAATGTGAAGGAATTTTCAAAAGGTTTAAGGGTTTTGAAATATTTTATAAGATTTCCAAGAATTTCAGTAATTTTTAAGGATTTCGGAGGGTTTCGATACATTTCCCAGGATCTCAAAGAATCAAAAATTAAATTAAATTAAAATATTTCACAGAATTTCAAATGTTTCGAGAGATTTTCTAATATTCCAAGGAATTCTAAAGAGATTTGAAAAAGTTCAAGGAATTTCTATAGATTCAGTGATTTTAAGGGATTTAAAAAAATTTCAGGCGGTTTTTAAGAATTTCCTAAAACTTTAGAAGATTTTAAAAGATTTTGAGGGTTTCAAATGATTTTATAAGATTTTAGAGGGTTTCAGTAATTTTGAAGGACTTTAAAGGCTCTTAATAAGGTATTCAGTATTTTTTCTGGAAATCGAAGGATTTCTTAGAACTTCATATATTTGAAGAGATTTTCAAATCTTTCAAGGTATTTCCAAAGATTGAAAAAAATTAGATAGATTTTAAAGAATTTTATAGAGCTTGGGATATTTCAAGAGATTCCAAGAAATTTCAATAGATTTGAAGAATTCGAAAAGATTTCAAGAAATTTCAAAGGATTATAAATGTTTTAGGGTATTTCAAAAGATTCCAAGGAATTTTCAAGAGCTGTAAAAAAAGTCAAAGTATTTTAAAATGTTTGAAATAATTTAGGGTATTCTGAAGAATTTTTAGGAGATGCAAAAAAATCAAGGAATTTTCAAAGATTTTAGTACTTTTGAGAAATTAATTTTTCTTAAGGTACTTTAAAGGCTTCCAATAAGGTTTTTTTACTTCACGGGATTTCAGAGAACTTTCGAGTATTTTAAGGAATTTCAAAAAGCTTTATTAGATATATTTTCTTAATTAGAAAAAAAATTCAAGAAATTTCCAGGACTATAATCAGATTTCAGGTAACTTCGCAGAATTTTATAATATTTTAATGAAATCTCAAAGAATGTATTCGCAAGAATTGAGAGATTTTGAAGGATTTTAAAAATTTGATGAGATGTTCAAATATTCATCTAAAACCTTAAATGAAAGGATCCGATTTTCTAAATTGTTCTTGAAAATATCAGCTCAAGCGATTCGAGAAATTTTTGAGAAAATTGTATAATCTTGTTTTATATTACATTTTACTACCATTTAATGTTTTCGAAATCGTTTTTAAAATGTTTATGTTTAAGTACCAGTCATTTACAAAAATGTAAAAAAATAACTTTTTGATGCGTATTTTTCCACTAGAGGACACAGGTTTTTATACGTTTTAGTGTATTCTATATTCCTTTGTTGCATGTTTTATATTGTTTTAATTTCCATCTCTCCATTTCCATAACTTCTAATTATTTCATTATTCTGGTGTCTCGGGTAAGAAGGAAGTAAATTTTGTTTTTAATGATGCATGGGTGAAAATGTTTAGAAAAATTTCATAATATAGACAGGAGGAGGGAGTTCAAATATCTTTTGTTCGACTTGTTACATGGAGGAGGGGAGGGGTGAAAAATGGTCAAAGAAATGTGTTACGTAATTTATGGATGGCCCCTAATTTACGTTCAGAATGAACACTTCTTCTTGGTATAACTTTCCTTTATTTTATGAAGTGTCTTCTTTGGCCAAAAAGCAGTTCATCTGAGCTAATATTTCTTCGGTGTCTAAAAGGCGTGCGAATTTGGATTTCAAGCTCCATCAAGCTCATTTTTCATCAAGCTGTTGCCAAGTCCCTGAGATCCCGCATTTCCAACCGCGCCGAGGTGTGTTTCTCTTCCAGTAGGAAGGCATTATCTCAGTTTGCTGCGAGATTTTTTTTTACAAGGTAGAGGTATAAACACGACAAGTATCCTGGATGATGGTGGTGACGGTGTGAGAGATGCCAGCGAATGAGCTACTGTTCTGCGGTCGAAGGCCCACAGATCTGTCATGTTTTTCTTATTGATCAGACTGCAAAAAAGATACGAGTAATTCAGGCGTGAGAATTTTAATCCAATTTAACCAACTTATAACACAAAAACATCTTACAAAGGGAACCTACACCCTTCGGTCTTTCGTCTGGATGCATACTACTTCCAGTATTAGGTCACTGCCAAAATGTTAATATGCTAAAATAATATGATACGCTTCTCAGACTTTTTAAACTCCCGGTTAGATCGAGCAGCAGCTCTCCGAGTTTGTAACCGTAAAGTCCGAGCTCGATTCCTGCTGCCGGCATTTTTGCGATTTTTCTTTTCAATAATTTTTTTTATTGTAATTTACTTCTAAATGTATTAAAACTTATGATATGCTCAAGTAACAAGATGCGCTTTTCAGACTTTTTTAACTCCCGGTTAGATCAAGCGGTAGCGGTTCGATTTTTTTTTCCATAGAAATTTCTCACTTTTCCTCATCCAATTGAACATTTGTATTTTGGAGAGTGGTCGCAGATGAGGGAAAACCTGGATATCAGGAAAAAATCAGGTATTTAGAAAAAAAATTGCAAAAATCAGGACACTTCTTTGAGAAGCACTATAAATAACTGTCAAGAACATTCAGGGTTGACAAACAGTCACGTTAAATCATTTCAGGACATTTTTTTCCAAATGACTTTTGAATCTCTTTTTTCACATGGAGTCTTCATAGTCCCTTCTCTTTCAATATCACCCATCGGTTAACCACTATTGAATATAGGTGTATACCTGTTACTGAATTTTCTTGAATTCTTTTAAAAAATGCAGGTTTTTAACAAGATTCCAAGGCATTTTTGAAAGCTTCCAATAACGGCGAGGAATTTCAAAGGATTTTAAATATTATTTTTAAAATTGTTTGAAACTTGCAAGAGCTTCAAAATGTTTCAAAGGATTCTGAAATATTTTATTGGTTTTCAAATAAGGATATTTTGAAAGATCCAAGGCAGTTTTAATATATCTTAATAATTTGAAGGATTTTAAGACATTTTTATGACATGAAAGGAATTATAAAGACCCTTAGATTGTTTCAAGGGATTCCAAAAGATTTGGAAGGATTTGAAATATTTTATTGATTTTTTAAAGATTCTAAGGCATTTCAAAAAGATTTCAACATTTTCAACGAATTTCCGATGATTTGAATGATTTTGAGTGGGTTTAAAATACTCAAAGTATCTTATTCAATTTTGCATGATTTCAGGAAATATCAGATTTTATTTAATTTCACATTTTGGGATATTTTAAGAGATTTCAAGTAATTTCTCAATTGATTTCCTTAATTTGAAGGGATTTCAAATAATTAAAAAAATTTGAGTCTATCTGAAAAAACGCCAAAGAATTCTTGAGAGCTTTAAAAAATTTAAAGTGATTTTCAAGTGCTTCACAAAGTTTCGAGTGTTTTCAGCAATTTAATAGGATTACAAAGGATTTGAAATAATTTAGGGTATTTTAAAAGATTCCGAAGTATATTCAAGAGCTTCAATAAGTTTCAAGCGGTTTCAAAATGTTTCAAAGGATTTGAAATATTTTAAGGAATTTCAAAAGATTACAAGGAATTTTAAATTGATTATAATAATTTGAAGGGATTTCAAAGGATTTGAAATATTTTGGGGTATTTTAAAATATACCAAGGCATTTTCAAGAGATGAAAAAATGGTTCAAGAATTTTCAAGGATTGTAATGATTTTAAGAGATTTTCAAAAATCTTCATACTGTTGTAAAAAACTTCCTACAATAGAGTATTGCAAAATATGGAACGATTATACGCAACCTATAAGGTTTTAAGGTAATTTTAAAGATTCAATGGGATTTCTTAAAATTTCACGAGATTTTATCATATTTTAATGGATTTCAAAGCATTTATTCACAAAAAGTGAGGGATTTCGTAGGGTTTCAAATATTTGAAGAGATTTTCAAATATTTTGTGCAACTCATTCCAATTCATTTGGCATTTACTCAGAATTTGTATTATAAAAATAAACAGAATTCTTTTAAATTCTTTCGAATTCTTCAGGACTCTCTCAAATTTGGTAAAGTCTCATAAATTCTTCTGCATTCGCTTAAGTCCACTCTATTCAATGAATTATTTTTTAGTTTTTGCTCAATGAATCTTGATGTCTTTCAAATTCACCTTGAATATTCAGATATTTTATCAAATTCTTTTAAAATTCCTTGCATTTTTTCATATTTTTGAAAAGTTTTCAACCCTCTTGAATTTTTTTTAATTCACATTGAATTTTTATGAATTTCATCGAACATTAGTCAAATTATGAATGCACATAAGTCACTCTTTAGGTTACAAATTAGTCACTTTTGGTCTCTCTTTGGGTTTAAACAAGTCACTTTTTCCAGTTAATTTAGGCTATGAAATCTCTGAGCATAATAAATTAAGAATTTTAATTTAGACTTGTTTTATTTCCGTCATAAAAATGGTATAATAATAATAATAAAAGATTGTCTATTAAAAATGTTACCAGATTAAAATTTTGGTCTTTGAATATCGATGGTTAGGGAAAAACGAAAATTAATGTGGGTAAAAATCAGGAAATTTTGAAAATGAAGTTTTGCATCCCCCTGAGTTTAGTTATTATTATTTTCTGTCTATTATTATTATATTATTATATTCATATTTTGGCATGAGAAACTTGATGGATGTCTTTTAACTTGATTTAAATAAATTTAGTAATAAATTACTACATAAAAAATGTTAAAACTATAAAAATTGGCAAAAAATGCTGGTAGCAGGAATTGAGCCCGGACCTTCGGTTTATAAACTCCGATTACAACGTTGTTTGGAAACATATTTTGAGGCCTTTCTATGCAATTCTTTTTTCATATATTGAACTTTTTGAATATGTTTTTTCAAATCCTCAGCATATTACGAATTTGGTAATGACCTATTATGGGAGGAGTATGAGTCCAAACAGAATTCCGAAAGGTGTAAGTTCCCTTGTCAAATAAAATGTTTTACTTCTATTACAAAAGTAGATCATTATCATTGAAGATAATATTGACCTGGAATCGTATCTTTAATCTTCGATCCTTCACCTTCCGTCCGGTCATAGGAAACCGAACACTGGCTTACCTCGAACGGTAGATAACAGCCGAGAAATCTTACTCGTTCGGTTAACTGTAATCCGGACCGACCGGAACCCACCAATGAAAGATCATCCGAGAAATGTGAGATCTTGACCTGTGCGGCTTCGCAGTTTTCATTCAATCCTTTTATATCATCGAAGTCAGCTGAAAACGATAAGATGACCTGAGAATCAGAGATAAAGATTTAAAGAATAAATAGAAAAATAACGGTTTTATATCAAATTATGAAACATAAATCATTCCAAGTTGATGCAAGAATATGAAAGATTCCTTGGCTCGAGTTGAATCGATTGACTAATAATATCAATACATTTTATTAGAGAATAAGGAAGTTATGGTCATTTATATTATTGGAGAAATCGATTTTTATAGTAAACATTTTCTCATTCACATAATTTAAGGTTGATGCAAGAACGGAAAATATTCGTTGCTTTGAGGGGAATCGATTGACCTCTACTATTATTAAATTTCGTCAAAGAGTGTGGAATTTACGGTCATTTATAATATTTAAAGAATCGGTTATTTATAGTGAGACTTTTTTTATTAACATATGTAATTCAAACGTGATGCAAGAACGAAAAAAATTCCTTGATTCGAGACAAATTGAATGACCTATAATATTAATGAATTGTTTTTATGAGTACGGAAATTATGATCATTTATATAATTTGAAAAATGTATTTCAAACAGAAAGACTTTTTTCATTAACATAATTCAAAGTTCATGTAAAAATAGTATAGGATCCTTGAATCGAGACTCAAAGAATCCTCTTTGAGGAAGCAAATATATTTGCTAATTAATTACAATGGAGAAGGAAAGTGCTCATCACGTGAGCACCACAAAATTGTAAATACAAATCAAGTGGAAACATCCGAGTTCGAATTTACAGCTAGTTTTCTTTCTTACTGGGAAATAGAGAGAAATTATGAAAAATAATAACATTTAGAAGATTGGAAAAGATTATTATTTATTCATATTCAAATTCATCAATACGCTTTCTGCCCTGTCAATGTGATAGTTTATTATGACATTAGAGCGTGGAAATGCTTTATAATTGATTTTAAAGTTATCCCTTCTCCAGGTTAGATTAAAATGATGAATTTTTAAAAGCGCGATGGACAATTTTAAAATTATTAATTTTTAACGACTTAGTTTTACGATTATCTTTTTAAAGAACTTCAATTTTAAACGAGCTTTGGAATTGTTTAATTTTCAACAGGCCAGTTCAGCTTGAATTCATTATTTTCAAAGCTTCAAATTATAAATCATATAATTTTCAACGTTTTTATAATGATTGAACTTTCAAGGTATAACATTTTTTTTAATTTTTCAATTTTAAACTGTGAAAATGACAGTGAATGTTTTTCTTTGTACATAAATCTAATGTCTAAAAAAGAGAATCTATCCAATCACAATGCCATTTGATACAACATGATATGATACCTTTTATTAATTTCTTATCGTTTTTGAAATGTCGCGCTTTTACGAAATTATTGCATTTTCACGGCCAATACATTTTTGCGTAATCAGTTTCGAATGTTTTCAATTTTGTAATTTCTTATCCTTAACGATTTTAGGCTTTTATTATCAATCAAAAAAATGTATTCCTTAGAATTGAAAAAAATTAAAACCCCTTTCAATCTTGTAAATCATATCAAAATGCCTCAAATATTATGACATTCTGTGTTACATCCCTTGAAATATTATAGAATCACATCAAATCTTCACAATCAGTTTGAATCCAATAAAAGTCCTTGGAAAGCCCCTGCAATTCTATAAAATCTGGTATTTCTTGAAATCCTGAAAAATGTATTGAAATGCCTTGAGGGCTTTCAAAATTCCTCTTAATTATTGAAATCCTGAGAAATCTTATTAAATTCGTTGAATTACTTAAACAATCCTTTGGAATCTTTAAAAATATCCAAAAACCTTTCAGATCCTATATCCTTCAAAATCTTCGAAAATTTTTGAAGCCGCATACAATTTTTGTTGTATCCATTAAAATAACGAAAGTCCTTGGAAATTCCTTGAAATCTTTGGAAACACTATACATTATTTAAAATATTCAGTGGGGAGATTATATTGACCCTCGATGGAAATAATTGTTTTTCAGTCTCTTATAATGCATACGCATTGGAATTTTCACAAGGTTAGTTGACAAAAATCGGTTCAATCACAAATCGAATTTCAAATTTGGATAAAATCTCACATTTACCAGTTATTTTCATTGCATTGTAAATTTTATTCGCTGCTTATAACAAATAACTTCACCGAACTAGTATAATGAGAATACAATTTTTAATTTCGAATAACTGTACCAAAGTTACCAAAGCCTGTTATCACTTAAGACTCCACGGAACCTTATATTATATTACACATTTTATTTGATTAAATTGCCCAATTATTGTAAGGACAAGAAACTTCTGTAGATTATATAAAAAATTTTATTAATTTGTCAAATTATTTTAATGACAACACTCATTTAAAATTTACGCAAATATTACCAAAGACAGTCAAGACTGTACTTAACCAAATTCGAAATAATTTTCTTCTATGAATTGAAATCTTACACTGCGTCCATTATAGATATTTTTGTAACTGTCTTTTCCAGAATAAAAATTAACCACTGATGAGGGCCACCATTGTGCGCCGAAACGTTTGGTTCAATTAAAAATTAATTGAATTATTCATTCTGACCCTAAAGCCAAAATCAACATCCAATATTATAAACAATTATTTAAAATGCTTGGAAATCTTTTAAAACACCTAAACATTTTTTCAAGCGCTCAAAAATTCCTAGAATTTTTAAAATACCCTAAAATCCATAAAATGTTTTTGAATTACCTAAAACGTTTAAAAGCTTTGAAACTTCCTCAAAAAAATTTAATTGATTGTGGAATTCCAATCCGCTTCTGAACGCTAATTTTTGAGAATAAATAATATGTTCATTTTTTCAACATGATATTCAGTCAATTTAATAAAAAGAACCTAAAATGTTTTTAGATAAGAAAAAGAAGCCCTATTCGAAAAAAGTCCGACAAAATTGTTTGATGAATCAATGTAATAAAAATTTGTTTATTCTAATTGTAAATATTGACAGGTATAAAAGTTTAATTTTTAACATTTTTATGACTTGGACAAATTTTTGATAACCCGGAAAGTACAAGAAACTTGTTTTTGTTTCTATAGGTATAGGTCACACTGAAACATTTATATTGAGAATTTGGCTGTTGAAAAAAAATTTTCGGGTGCATAGCGACTTTCGAGGTGAGCTTAACTCCTCCGGTTCTATTCTTTTATTCTACCGGGGATCAAAGAAGTCATATGGTTGAAGTAAGTAGGGTGACCAGACGTCCCGGTTTACCGGGACATGTCCCGGTTTTCGACCTCAGGATGGGGTGTCCCGGTTTTCACTTGAAATGTCCCGGTTTTTCGTGAAAATCCCGGTTTGTCCCGGTTTTTCATAAAAATCATATAAATCCATTGAGCGCAAAAAAGATGATTGTCAATTATTGCTAATTCTGCATTTTAGAATAAAAGTATAGCTATTATACAATTAATATTTGTGCCTTTAATGTAATGTGCCTATAAACAATTTTTTGATGACTTTTTTTTTTTAGTTGTAACCTGACAAATTTCTGAGTGTCCCGATTTTTGGTGCAACCCATCTGGTCACCCTATAAGTAAGGGATGTGTAAGAGAAGGGATAAATTTTAGATCAATCTAGAATTCCCTCGTTGCTTATTCAAAAAACACGATCGTTCTGCAAAAACGCTCTGGCACAAGACGCTGATCAATTTCTCCAGCAGTCACCCCAGGCGAAGAGCTTTAAAAAGTCAGCATACAGCACAGTTCGCACAGAAAGACATAAACTGGCTGATAATTACATAGTAGGATCCAAACTTTTACTCTAAATACAACCACTGAGCAAATCTCTCCACTTTGGCCAGTTAATATCGAAGATGGTTTCAGGCGTTTATCATTCCGCTGACACTCTTCGTCACACTGTTCTCAACAATTAACCTCCACACATCCCTATTCTAGAATATAAGTTTTGCTTCCTCCACATCCATACATCTTCTCATGCAAGTTTCTGTGACTCTTTATATCTTGTCGCTGTCACTCCTTCCTCGGTCTGCTTTTGGGTACGCTGCCATTGACTTTGCCTAAATATACTTGCTTTGTCAAACGTTCTCCTTCCAGTCATTCAACATGCCAAAACCTCCTCAACAGATATATTTCACTCTTGTCAAATAGTGTCTCCTTTACATTACATTCTTTAAGGATCCACTCATCACTGACTTTGTCCATTAGCATTTTACCTTATCGCGTATAAAATAATATTACATGTGTATAATGATTTATGCAGTGGTGTAAGTTCACTTATTGTACTCTGTTGGAACAAGTCAATGACTTTTGTTTGCAAAGCTAAGTAATGGAATCAAATCTCATTTTCCCATCGATAGCTCTTGTTGAGAAATCAGCGTTGTTAAGAGAACGGTGTGTACGCATTTGACAATTTATTCATATAACCGTCGAGAAACCGAGTGTCATGTATCTTTCATTCCGATCTTACGGAATCGCATAAGAATTATCGATCGATCCTTTCAAAGATGCTAATAACAAGCGCAGGTGATTTACGAAGATCGAACTAACGCTCTCTTATGAAACCAACTGCCATTTCGAGGTGCCTGACTTGCCCCGGATCGTTCGTTGCCGTTAAAGGAAAATATCGAAGAAGAAAATAACGAGCTCTGAGGGAATTTGGCCGTTAGCAGCAATATGGGTGAGCTTTCATACAACCAGGTCGATGATTACACGCGACTCTCGTACCAATTATCTAACGCCATTTGAGTAAATCTAAGGACAGTTCTGGCAGTCACTTGTTCCACTCGATGGACACCATTAAATCCGCAAACTAGCCTGACCGCATATTAATCGGTTCGAAAGTACTCTATCCAACTCTCTGGGATCGATGGCTAATGCTCGATTTCCCATAATTCTGCAAATTATCTCCAACAAGGAAACTTAGACCTCCAGGATTATCAGAACAGCTGTTTTTTATACATAATAAATCCATTGAAATAGTCATAAACTTAACTTATTGTAAATATTAAAGACAATCAGGGTGTCTACTTACACAGAAAACCAATGGTGTGAAATTTTTGCATCTCATTTTGAACAATGAAAATTTTCATTGCCCCTCAATCTGTTTTCGTGTCGGGGTCGCGATTTTAAGGTGTAACCGGGAAATCGGGAAAGATTCAGTGATCGAGATTTTTCTCTTGAATGTACTAGCATGCAAATCAAAATCAAAGTGTCTACGCATACCGAAAAAATCCAGCTATACGTACCGAAATTTTGGTAAACATAGCCCCTTTTCTAGCTCCCCCTATTCGTGCCAAAAAAATCTGGCTACTTGTACCGAAATTTCGGTACACGTAGAGACGGCCATTATATTACTCGAATTCTGAATTGGAACAGAATGTTTCCTAAAATATTTGTAACTGAAGCAGGGAATTCTAAACGGTGCTAAGTCCGTTCAGCCTAATTTTACAAGAGATACGGAAACCCTTTCTAGAGGAGCAATTGACAACCGATTGAGTAACTGATTTATTTTGTCTAGACTCTGAACGGTTGGATCAGTTCAATAACCGTTATGTGAATAAATAAATTGCGTTACATGTGCATGAAATTGTCTGATGGAAATGGTGAAGGAAATGGTGATGGAAATGGTAAAGGACTTAGAACGTAGCATTTTGTGTGAGTTCTTGGAAGTTTTTTAAATGTTTTAATACATATAAATAATCAATTTCAGGGTAAAAAATTGCAAAACCTCAAATTTTGTCATTGAAATAGGTGTAAAAAGGCAAGAAAGTATGATTTTTCATTAAAACTTAAGTTCATAAAAAGTGGAAATATAAATAAAATTCACGTAAATAATTGCAACTATCCTGACCGTGAAAATTATAACATTTACTTTTCGACAAGAATTATAATTCAAAGCTTCGAAATGAAATTTCAGTGAAGAAAGCTACACTTTTGAATTCAGGACAGGGAATTTTCGTTACAAATTATAATATTTACTTTGCGACAGTGAATTTCAGTGAGGAATTATAATTTTGAAGTTGAGACTGGAAATTTCAGTAAATAAATATAAATTTTACAATTGTCAGAGGCAATTTCGTACAGAATTATAATTTAGACTTTGGGAAAGGCAGTTTCAGCAAAGAATTAGAATACAGATACAGAATTCAGATACTTCAGATACAGAATTTTTGAAAAGAATTATGATTCTAAGTTGCGATATGGAATTTCTGTTGAAAAATATAATTTTTAGTGTAAATTATAATTTTGACTTTGGAACAGGCAATTTCAGCAAAGAATTAGAATTTTGACTTTAAAACAGGGAATTTCATAGAGTATAATTATAATTCTAAGTTAGAACTGTAAATTCCTGTGAAGAATAATTATAATTTGACTTGCTTCAGGAGATTTTTTAAATGAACCAGGGATTTCGGAAAAGAGTTTTAATTCTGATTCAGAAGAAGGGAATTTTATAGAAAAATTCTGGTTCCAAGATCAAATTTGTCATAATTTCAAACTTCCCGCTTCCAAATTTTGTAAGAAGGGAGTTACTATATTTCTGAATTATAATAGAAAATTTCGTAACTAAATATAATTCTGACTTGGAACAGGGAATTTTGAAGGGGACATGGACAGGTAATTTTTTATATGTAACGGGAAATTTCGGAAAATAATTATAATTCTGATTCAAAATAAGGGAATTTATAAAAGTAATCGATGCTCTATGACAGAATTTGTCAGATTTGGAAAATTTCTTGTTCCATATTATAATCTTTTTTAATTACAAATTTTTTTTGCAAATAAAAATTTTTCAGAATTTGAAACTTCCGTTTTCTAAATTGAAAAAATAGAATAATCTATTTCTGAATCATTATTTAAAATGCTGTGAATAAATATAATTTTATCTTGCAACATGGCATTTTTTTGAATAAATTATAATTTGTACTTTTGAATAGGGAATGTTCGCGAAGAATTATAATTTAAACTTTGTGACAGGGAATTCCCGTGAATAATTATAATTTAGACTTTGGGACAGGGAGTTTTAATTTAGACTTTGGAACAGGGAAATTTCCGTGAAGAATATTATAATTTAGACTTTAGGACAAATAATTTTCGTAAAAAATTATTATTTTACTTAGAACAGCGAATTTTTGACATGGAACGGGAAAATTCTCTGTTTCAAATCAGAATTCTAATTCTTATGACTAAACATGATAAGACGTTCCAGCTCACGATTATAATTCTTTTTTAAAATTCCCTGTCTCAAATAAGAAATTTCCAAAATCTTTTTAAACGTTTAGAAATCTCTTAAAATAATTCAAATCCTTCGAACTCTTTTAAATTAACCAGAAAATTTAGCAATTGATGGATAAACGACCGGGAACTTAAAATCATCCGTCGGTAGACAACTTTAAAATACCTCAGCAACTATTCATTAAATTTTTCGGAGATTCATTTGAACCTGCAAGTTATAATTCCAACGAGAAAACGATTACAGGAAGATTATTGTCTGCGGTTAGCAAAGGCTGGCCTTTCAATTGCCAAAAACGATCTTCTTCCAGGAAGTATCGAGACAATGAAAGCAGAGCAATTACGACCTCGTGCGAGTAGCACGCGAGAGACGTCCAAAACTGTAACATCTAAAACCTCATTTTCAAAATCACTGTAATTTTCATACATGCACTGAACACAAAATACGTTTTCTAGACCAGCAGGAAATGGCATGTTTCGTTTAATTTTGACCACTTGGCCAAATCGTTCTTTTTAATTCCGTCTCTCGTCCATACTTCGAAACCGGTAAAATGTCTTCCCCTTTAGTGCGAGTGACCGCTATTAAGATTCCATATCTTTTATTACCTCTAATTCTATCTGAATTTTTATTCTTTCTGACTTCTTATCTTTCGCCTCTAAATTAAACATAACAAGAGAAGTCAGGAGGAAAAAATGCATTTTTACTGAAAGCTTTTTAGGGGAAAGTGTGTGCTCAAGTTCGTAATTGAGGGCCCGGATCAAAGAACCGGTTATAAATTTCTGGCGCTCACAGGGATACCCCTTACCGCTTGAAGTTGAGCGTCGTTCAGGGGCACCCCCACTCTAGGCGCCAGAAAGTTACAACGGGTTCTTTGATCCGGGCCCTCAATTGCTGAAGGGGTAAATAAAGAAAGCAGTTAGGGAATAATTTGATATCTCGAACGATTTTCGAGAGCACCTTATCTTCGTCTCGTTGAGAGGCTAAGCCTATGAAACGAAGATAATAAGACTCTCCAAGAGCGACAATGTGAGAACGTCATCGGTCCGAAGGATTTACGAGCGTTTCGAGCTGGAACTTTCAATTTTTACGAGGCCTTCTTAAGTGGTCAAGACGACGCACTTTTATGAAACTCGTGTCAGTCGAAATCCATTCGTTCAGAACGACCTCCCTTATTCGCAAACAGCTTGAGAAATTGAGTGCAAAAACACATCAACGTCTCACTTTCGCTGATTTATTTCCCTCACAAATACTTTCATTAAGTAACTCAATCTTTTCTGCATAATTTTTGCACTAATAAACATAAATAATATTTTATGCTTATGTGAACGGGTGGCCGAAAATGCCTGTAAATTTTTTCTCTTCTCTTTTCGGTTGGAAGTAATAGGGTGTCCACTAACCGAAAACCCAGGGAATAGCCGGGAATTACATTTAAAGTTTTGGGAAATGTAAGTTTTCAAAGGTTTCAATAAAATGAAAAAATTATTTTAAGATTTCGAGGAGAATTTTGAACTATTTTCTTTATAGTTTTTACTGTGTCCGTACCCGTCTGGACATCTGCCCCATTAAGCCCAGTTAATAAGCGGGCCCAATCTAGGATATAGTGACTTTAAACAATTAGGAAAAAATAAATATCTATAAACCTTAGATCCTATCCATAAGCATCGTGTTTAGAAGAAAGAATTCTTTGAAAATTAGAATCCACACCTGCTTTTTATTTATTTAACGAACCAATGTATTTATCAACTTGAAAGTGTAATTTTTATACAAACTAAGTTGACTAAGTATTTTTTGGGATGAAAAGCTTAAGCGTTTTCAGCGACTTTTTTTCATTTTTTCAAAGTTACGTAGGCTTTCTTTCATAGTTTCCAAATTTAAATAATAGAGCGATGTTCTTCAGCAAATAACAGTTGTTTTTATTATTTCCGCATCAAGTTCTTCTGTTATAATAATTATTTTTATATCGAAATAAATAAAAAATAAGAAGAGTGCTAAAGAGGAAGTTTCGAATCCAGTAGAAAATACATCCATTTTCAGTACACATAATACAAATTGTACACGATATGGATTGTACTTTACACTCGGAAGCAACAAGTACTTAACTCTACAATTTTTTTCTAACAAGTATTAGTCATAAGAAAAGGAATGTTACCACCCAATAGTTAACTTGAAAAACTATGAAGTTGTGAAAGTTTGAAAGAACTTCATAGTCTTTTCTGAGTTCACACTTGGAATTCATTACAAACAATCTGAGAAAAATATCAATAAACATTAATAATAAATGTGTTTATTT
The DNA here is from genome assembly GCA_932178445.1 of Andricus quercusramuli. Lineage (NCBI taxonomy): Eukaryota > Metazoa > Arthropoda > Insecta > Hymenoptera > Cynipidae > Andricus > Andricus quercusramuli. The sequence goes on along the minus strand of CAKNXH010000069.1, from coordinate 886,806 downwards.
GATTTTTAATCAAAAATTTTGAATAATCGTTACCTGTCTCCAAAATGTAATACTGTAAACGTTTTTTTGTTGTCCTTAAATATGGTAAAAATAATTAAAAATAATAAATAAGCAATCAAAAATGTTAAGTTTTCTCTCCATGGTAAATATATTAGGGAAGGCACTGTAGCTCAGATTGTAATAAGATGTTCGGAATTATATTATTCGATACTTTCTCATGGATGGTTAATGTTTATTTAGTCCTTAATATTTTATATTCCTTATCATGGTTTCAATCTTACAATCGTTGGTTAGTTCCATCAAAACTTTCTTCTGATTAATAAAAAAAATAAGATTTTTGGAAAATAGAAATCCCGTTTTTTAGATCACTATGATGGAATCTTTTCATTTAGTTTGATAGTCTTCGAATATAGCTAAAACTGAAGGTCTTGGAATGTACATGTACATTAGGAAATAAAATTTTATATTTTGTAATGATGTTTTTTTGTTACCAGATGTTGAAAAATCAGACAAATAAAGAAATTTCGTTCTTTAGATCACTATGCTGGAATATTTTCTTTCAGTTCGATTATCTTCATAGATGTCTCAAATTAAAGGTTTTGACATTTTTATTGATTTTTGTTGTCGATGGAGGAGAAATTCGAAAAACGAGGAAATTTTGTTTGTATCACTGTGTAGATGATCATTAAAATCATTATGTGAATGTTGATTGAAAATTGAAATTTTCTTCCTTATAGTGATATATTTTTGTTATTAGTGGACAATACATTATAAAAATGAGGAAATTTCACTTTCTAGACCACCATGCTGGATTCTTTTCAATGATTTGATTTTCTTCGAAGATGATTGAAATTTAAGGTCTTGACATGTAGAATGTAGATGTGCAATTGTGCATTAAATAATAAAATGTTTATTCTTGGTGTATTGTTTTTTCAGTTGTCAAAAATGCGGAGATTTCACATGAAAAAATGTTTTTAAAAAGCGAAGTATTATAAAGATAAAAATATTATTCAATTCGAATGATACATTCTAATTGGCATTCAACAGATTGCGGCTCAACATTTTCCCTCTAACATTTTTCCAAATTAAAAGTTTTGAATATCTTGATCGTTAAAAATTCGGATGAATATTTGTAATAACTTGATGAATTAAACGAGTTTTACTGTCCAAAAAGGTAGAAAAATCGTTCAGATTTCGAAATTCTATCAGGAAGAGCACGACGGAAAAGAATTATTTCACCTTTCAACACCAGCTGATGTTATTGCAACTGGAACTTAGTGTAATATTGAATCGAGCCGAATGTGATTACTTCCAATTAATAATAAATAGGGATCGTAAGAAAGATAAAATAGTTGTTGTAAACTCGGGAAAAAACTTAATAAAAATCTGAGAAAACAGCCTAATGCTTGATCTCTAGCACTTCTGATAGGTGAAGATCTTGCAAGATGTAAGCTAAACACTAATCTGATGTGATCTGCTTTTATCTCTCCTATATCTTCACTTTACATACTTCCTTTTTAATGGTTAATTTTAATCAGCTAGTTAAAGGGCTCATTTAAAAATAAAATGTATCAAAAGACTGATTGGAGTGCTAATTGGAGGCGTTGGAAGTTGATCGTTTAAAGAGGACTCGGTTTTATAGACTCTGCTCGTTCGACCTTCAGGGGTTCTCAAACCCCGTCATCGCAATTCGTTTCAATGCGTTTTCCAGTTGCACGTATAGTGTTGCCAACGAGTTGATGGATCTTCTGCTGACTAGCCACGAATTTGCTTCATGTTTTATGGAAAGAAAATTATAGGTATGTTGGTTCGCGCCTCTCATATCGCTCGCCCAAGAGCAAATATGTCTGTAATATTCTCAATTCACGTGCGTGTACACATTGCGTAATCGTGTGGTATTATCGCTTACATCGCACCTTGAGAAAGAAACGCCGCACAAATTATGTATCCACTTAAAAAAAAGAGGAGTCCCTCCCTCTATTTCGATAACTCCAGGGCATCGAACGAGACCTGAACCAACGGGAAAATTCAGAATGTATAGAAATTTTCAACATCAGTCACCCTTAAATGCCCAATTTTATATTGGAAAGGTTCTCATTAAATAAGAATGAAAAGCCCAAAAAATAATATCCTCCAATTTCAGGTTCAAAGGTTCTTTGAGTTAAAAGTATTAAAATTACATGATACAATTGAAACGATTGGGATGAACATAAAATCTGAGAATTTATTTCAGGGAGTCTGTGCGTAATTAATGGTGTCGAGTAGAAATGAACATGATTAACTTAAAGTTATTCTGAAATTATTATTATATATATTATATTATTATTAGTTAATTATTCTGAAAATTTATTTACTTATTATATAGGAGATATAATACAATTGCGATATCTTAATTATCGGTGCTGATTTGGTTAATGAGATAGTTGTTATTTTTCATAAACATATCTTTGGTTCATTTCAGTATTAGCGATTGATTTTGAATAATTATTAAAGAGTAATTAAAAATATATATTTTTATTCTCCTATTATGACGCCAACGTAATTATTATATATTGCCAACGGCAATACCACGCTGAAAACACCAGTTCCCGTAAGATCACTGAAGTTAAGCAGCGTTGGGCGCGGTTAATACTTGGATGGGTGACCGTTCGGGGAATACTGCGTGGTGTTGGCCCGTCGTGGGTAAGGTGGACCCACACTGGTAGTATTTATCCACCTAGAAACACTACCCGAATCGGGTAGTGAGGCAATGAACTTTCGAGTTCGAAATGCTAATCAATTTTTTTTTTTTATTATGACGCTTTAATTATAATTACATGTTTTTAACGTAGTTAATGTATAATCCACTTGCAATTGGAATAAATCGTTTTTATAATCGTTTTTTGTAATAATTCTTCAGTAATTATTCAATAAATAGTCGCTTATACCAAATAAATTAAAAATTATGTATATCTAAGCTTTTGTTCAAAATATTTAAAAACCTCTATCTTGTTTCAAATATTTTGACTTCCTTGAAAGTTTTAAATTATTTCTGAATATTTCCAAACTTCTGAATATTGCTTAAACTCACTTGAATAAAATTTTGTAGTCATGCAAAATTGCACAATTTTGTTTAAAAGCTTTTCATTCTTCACGAAATTTTGGGAAATCATTTGAAATGTTTTGAAATCTTTTTTAACTTTCTCTTAGAATTTTTTTTAAAGATATCCTTTACAATTGTCCTACGAATATTAGGAAAATCTTCCTATCCTCTTGAAGCGTTTCAACTGTCTTGAAACACATGCAAAATTTCTTTTAAAATCTTAAAAATCCACATTTTCTTTTACACGTTTTGAAATCTTACTAAATTTTCTACTTTTTTTCAAAGCCGTATTTTCAACAAAATTTGCTACCAAAAATGACAAACTTTTAACAAAACTCAGTTTAGAAAATTAATTTTGAAACAAAAGAAACGAATTTTCAACAAAATGTTTAAATTCTCTACCAAAACAAATCAGTTTTCAACCGAACATTTTTATAAATCTTCAAAAAAGTTTTGATATTTTGTTGCTGATTCTTCAAAAACGTACATTTTGTTCGACATTTTTTGAAATATGTGAAAATTTTAAATTATTTTGCAATTTTCTGCAAACTGCTAAACTACTTTAAAATCTTTTAAAATTATTGCAATTTTTCCAACAATCAAGAGAAAAAATGTTTCAACAAGTTTCTAAACTTTCTAAATATATTTGAATAAATTTCCTCATCAGGTCTTTCGGTCTATTTGTTAATAAAACAACCACTTTGTTGACATTTTGTTTTATTAAAATCATCATAAATTATTAATTATTAATTATTTTTAAATAATTCGAGTTTTTTCGAAAATTAAAAGAAAAATCTGTATAAGTAGAAAAATTGTAATAGGTACCTCTTAGTCGAAGCGAAATGCTAATTAATCTAATATGCCTTGGTAACTATGAATGAAAGTCTACGTTTCTTTTAATTAGTTAAAGTAGGCGCCACATGCCTACAAAAAAGTGTTTCGCAACCTATAAGGACATTAATTATGTCGTTCAAATCCCCCCCCCCATCACCTCCTCTCTCTCCTTTCTTTTATTTTGCCCTAACCTACCGGATCATTTATTATCGACCCCTCCGCTTACTCCACTATCGTCCACTCCACTACATCTACTCGCCCTCCCCTTCCCCCTAACCCCAATTCTCTTTCACGCGACCCTCTCCGGCACTTCCTCTACTTCCCCTTCCACTACTTCCCATCACGCCCTCCTATGACTTCCCTACCAAAAAATTTACCCCGCTGCCCCTAATTCCTCTCTCCTGCCTTACTTCTCATACCCTCAAAAACTATCTGTTCCCTTGCGTCCCTCCCCTCTATGTACTTCCCCTACATTCATTTCACATACTTGTCCTCCAATCACTTCCCCTACTTCAATCCCACCTTCCCTCTCCATAACTTCCACTGCTTCCCCCCTTCCTGTACTTCCACTACTTTCCGTACTTCTACTACCTATGCTTCTCCTCACTTACCCTCCTGGGAAGAAAGTACGAAGACAGACAGACATTTGACCGAAACTATGAGAGTTTGTGCTCGGGGTTATAAATTTAAAAAAATGAAAAATAATCACTGTAAGTGCTCAAGCTTTCCAGTACTAAAATATTTAGTCAAATGAGTTTGCATAACAAAGGACAAACTTAAAAATTAATGGTTAGGGGAAACTTGGCAACAGTAGGTCACTTGGTGAAGGAGATCATTTGAATTTATCAGAATTGGCAAAAAATTCTTAAAGCATAACATGAATGGCCAAGTTTATGGCAAAATTTAATGTGCATTCTTTTTTCGGTGCGTTCCGTCATCCTGAAATACGACGCGTACGTGGCTAGACGTTTACACGACTGCGTACACTAGTCGACTGAAGATTCGCAGGTCCGTATCACTTAGTAGCAAGCCTCACAGAGATGTCCCCTAAATGGTGAATACCTGTTTTTGACAACAGCAGAACTAAGTACAAAGTTAGAACACAACGTCGGATACTTCCCGGACAGACCTCGTATAGAACATTTTGAAAGTTTAGTTACCTACTTTTGCATAGTTTCTCCTACTAAATAATTTGATAAATAAATCAAAAGCAGGTGTGGATTTCATTTTTCAAAGATTTCTTTCTTCTAAACACGATGCCTGGCTGATAGGATCTTAGATTTTTAGATATTTCTCCTTTCCTGGTGGTTTAGAGACGCTATCTTCTAGATTCAACCGAACTCGAGTACAACAGTTTACAATAGTAATAGGTACCTTTCGGTCAAAGCGTAAATGCTAATACGCGTTGCAAGTGGGCGTAATATAGCACTCCGTAGCAAATCCAATCAAAGGCCTACTATGCCAAGGAGCCCACATTCGTGCTTTGTAAAGCGCCTTGCATTGTCTGCTAACACTTCCGTCTCTTCCTCTTACTCCTCTAAAACCTCTTTCTCGTGCCACTGTCCTTGTTCTCGTTCTCTTCTCGCATTCTTTAAGAGTAGTGATCCAATGCGTAATATTACGCATTACTCGCATTAGCATCAAGCCTTCACGCTCTAGGCTCTATTCAAAATTAAATATCAGGATCCTGGACTCAGGATTACGTTTCTTTGAGTCTCAAGGACTCCAAGTGCGAAAAAGATATGTTATTCTAACACCGATTCTTGAATGCTTTTGCAGATAGAATCTTTCATTAATTCAGACCTTGATCCAGTCCAGTTTTCTTCTTATTGCATCCGAATGATACAGGGTACGAAATAGGTAGGGTGATAAATTATTGTATGAAAATCCTTACGATGCTGAAACCCAGCATTGTTTGTTGCGATCGTAAAGATGAATAAGAATCAATGCCTATTTTTGGAATTATGCAAATTTTCTTCAGGGGTGTTTGGAAAGTTCAAAGTGATTTGTTGATACGATTGTTCCTTGAATGGAAAATTACTGTTGCATCAAACCTTATGAAATCTTACATTGCAGCTTATACGCTCTAAATTTAAATCAATCGATATTTGACTGATTCAGTTGATAAAAAATACTTCGACCAAGAATTCAGTCAGTTTCACTGAAATTAAAATTAAGTGATACGATTAGTGGCAATTACTATTCACGGCAGTCTAAAGGACTGAATTCATAAAAATTTACAGTTTAGATAATTCATAATTGCTGTTTGGGTGAGTGGACTAATTGATAAGATCAATTTGTCTTTATTAGTAGAGAATAAATCTTCTTAATTTATAATTATATTTTTTGTTGAGAATTAATTTTTTGTATTGAAAATTCAACTGCTTGATTGAAAATTCTACTACGTTATTAAAAATGCATTTTTTAGTTGAAGATTCATAATTTTATTTGAAATTCATCTTTTTGGTTGTAAATTAATGTTTTTCTCAAAAATTCAATTGCCTTGTAGAAAATTCGTCTTTTTGGTGAAAATTGGTCTATTTTAAGCAAAATTAATGTTATCAATTGTAAATTGAACTATTGCATTCTTGGTTGCAAACTGATCTTTTTTAGTTACAAATTCAGCTAATTGGTTGAAGATTCAAGTTTGGTTGAGAATTCGTCCTTTTTGGTTGAATTCTAGTGTTTTTTTATTTGAAATTAAAATCATTTTTGGTTGAAATGTGAATTATTTTTTATTTAAACTTAAAATATTTGTTGTTTTAGTGGCTCAAAATTCAACTACTTGGTTTAAAGTTGAATTACTTTGTCAACATTAATTTTTTTGATAAAGATTGGTAATTTTAGTTGAAAATTCATCTCCATGGTTGAAATACTCACTATTTTGTTAATAATTACTGTTTTTTTTTATAAAGTGATTTTTTATCTGAAAATTCAACTATTCCATTTTTGGTTAAAAAGTGATATTTTTAGTTGAAAACTTAACTATTTAGATGAAATTGTATTTACTTTATTGAATATTTGCATTATAATTACTGTTTTCTTTTGTTTAGAAATTAATTTCTGATCTGAAAATTCAACTATTCCCTTTTTGGTTAAAAAGTGATATTTTTAGTTGAAAATTTAACTATGTGGTTGAAATTCTATGTATTTTGTTGAATATTTGTCTTTATTGATAGAAAATAAATATCATTGGTAAAAAATTTATCTTTTTCATCAAATTCGACCATTTCTTATTTAAATTAGAATCCTGTTCAGTTAAAATATTAACAGGGTTTTCATCTCAAATTGACATTTTTTTTGGTTGAAATATCACCTATTACATTATTCGTTGAGATTTATTTATTTATTTTTTTTTTTGAAAATTTTACTACTTGGATAAAAGTTGAATTTATTCATTAAACATTCATTTTTTTGGTTAAAGATTCATAATTTTAGTTAAAAATTCATCTGCTTGCTTGTTAGTTTAACTATTTCGTTGAAAATTCATTTTCTTGGTTAATGATTCATAATTTTAGTTAAAAAATTCATCTCTTTAGTTGAAAATATAACTATTTTGTTGACAATTCTTATTTTTTGGTGGAACATAAATCTTCTATATTGAAAATTCTTATTTTTTTGTTGAAATTCTTCAAAATAAATGTTCTCAACTAAAAATTTGACAAGTCTATTTACGTTTGAAAATTGACCTTTTTTAGTAAAAATTTAACAGATTGGATTATTTAAAATGACTGATTTTATCAGTGAGTTAAACTGACTGATTCGAAAAGCCTTTTTTTCCTCACTTGTCAGTCGTCTAATCCACAATATGTGAATCAGTCAAAATTGACTTCGAATCTTTCACTTTTGACTGCTTCAGGTGTTGAGACTAACATGATTATGAACTGATATTATGAACAATTTACTATCCTTCCAATGAAAGCTACTTGATATCGACATTTTTTCATACGTGTTCAGTAATTTGGGGTCAAAAACCGAAATGTGAAGAAAAAGGGGAGAACTTGGGATGAGACGTGACGACCAAGGCGATCCAATAAACCGGAGAGTTTATCGAGCTGTTATGCCTGCAGTCCCGGACGCTTATCTTTTGGACACCCACTTAAAACCCGGCCTGTTCCTTCCAGGTGAACCACGTGGAAAGCCTCACACGTCGCTATACCCTTTTATCTCAAAAAATTTCCTAATTACTACATTTATCAAACAAAAATAAAATTTTTGAATCATTACCCAAATTCATTTACATATTCCTCCTTTCCTGTCTGTACATTTTTTAAGGAATGTATGTTCTATTCGCTTATCGGATACTTTGACTTTCTCTATTTTCTGTAGTACTTGCATGTAGAAAATAAGCAATTCTCATTCAGAGGCGTTTATCTTTTTATCATTGCCGCCTTGGAAGTGCTTTCAATATTCCATTGGTCTTCTATCGACTCTCCGGAGTGAAATCTATTTTCGATTTTTACGACACAAACAAAATAACGTTTCTTATACATTTATTTTCATAGATAGAACTATGTGCTGAGGTTTTAATTTTTAATTTCTTTTATGATTTCAGGTAAGTACTTGCGACTATCAATCCGTTATCATCTGATAGGTGAGTTCAACCTCCAACTCGTTATTTTCCAATCTATTCAGCATTTCACAAAAAAAGGTTACAGGAAAGATTAATTGAACGGTTCGACGAACGTACACAAACAGAATGAGTTTATTTTCAGCGGAAAAGCATTGAAGAGAAAAGCAACACGTTGCTGTTTTTTGGGAAAGCATCGCCCTTGTGAAAAGCCGATCAATTTGATTGTACGATGTATAAAATCCAATAGAACGAGGTATACAAATACGAATTTAACATTTTCAATTTAAGATGTAATCAAAATTGTAGGAGCTGTATACAGACTTTAGAGCCCAAAATTATTCCGAAATAAGGGCAATAGGGCGATTTTTCCCGACAATAGGGGAATAATAAGGTACGCACAAGTTTTCAACAAAATAGTTTAATTTTTAACAAATAGCTGCAATATCAATCTACGAAGATATGTTCAAAACCGAATGGTCCAATTTTCAATTCAAAAAGCTGCATTTTCAACCAAAAAGTTAAATTTTCAATTGAAAAAGACCAATTACTCAGAAGAAAATTGAATTATTAACCAGAAAAGTTCAATCTTCAACAAAAAAGTGCATTTACAACAAAAGAGATGAATCTTCAAACAAAAAAATGAGTTTCAAACAAAGTAGTTTAACTTTCATTCAAGCAGTTGAATTTTTAACCAAGTAGTTGAATTTTCAACAAAAAAATATGAAGTTTTAATTGAAATCAAATGAATTTTCAACAAAATAGTTAAATTTTTAACAATAGAGGTAAATTTTCAACAAACAAAAAATGGATTTTTAACAAAATAGTTGATTTTTCAACCGTAAAATATCAATTTTCAGCGAAAGATATGATAGTTGGTATTTTAACCAAGAAAGGTTAGAATTTTTAATTAAACCTAGTTAAACTGAATAAAAAAACGACGAATTTTCAACAAAACAGTTGAATTTTCAAACAGAGAACTTGAATTTTCAACCAGGAAACAAAACGAATTTTCATAGTTGATGTTTCAACCAAAACGAGAATTTTTAACAAAATAGTTTAACTTTCAACAAAAGAAGATTTTCCGCTTCAAAAGGAGATTTTCTGCTTCAACAGATACATTTTCAACAACAAAAAATGCATTTTCAACAAAAAAAGATAAATTCAGAACGAAAAATGTAATAGTTGACATTTCAACCAAAAAAGATTATTATTTTGAATAAAGAAAGTTAAATACAGAAAAAAAAATTTCAACAGAATAATTGATATTTCAACCAAAAAAGATTTTCTGTCAAAATAAATAAATATTTAACAAAAGAGTTTAGTTTTCGACCTGAAAGCTCGAATTTTTTAGAAAACAAAACAAAATTAACAAAAAAGTTAATTTTCAACCAAGAAAGATGAATTTTTAACGGAAGTGATGACTTTTCTACCAAAGAAGGTGAATTTTTATTTCATCGGAACGAATTTTCCATCGAAAAATGACGAATTCTGAACCAAGAATAGAATTAACAAGGATTGAATAGACGTTTAAACAAAAACAAAAAAAAACTATAACAGTATTTTAGAAATTTTCAAGCCTGAAAGATGTATCGTTCAGAAGACCGTTAAATTTTTAAACAAATAGTTTAATTTTCCAACCACGACGATGCATTTTCAACCAAATTCTCGAAATCTCATACAAAAATGATTCAATTTTAACCAAAAACGAAATGAAGTTTCAAAATAAAAGGACGCATTTTTTATGAATTAAATTATTATTATACCATTAAGCCACTTCCCTTTCGGGGTAGGCTTGACTCGCTTGGTGAGAAAAAGAGTAATGTATCCAAGAGAGTATCCAATTTCTTTTGTTTCGGGTGTCATTCACTCAACTAACACTCTTTTTATAAAATATTTGTCGCCACACTTTTCTGTCCTAGCATACTTCTCTAGCTTCCTTCACGTCCATGCATTTTTTTAATGGAAGCTCTCGTGTTTCTATGGCTTCTTATATATCTTAGAATTAAGGTCTCATTCACACATTCTGACCATTCTTTTCGCGGTCTGCCTCTGGGCAAATTGCCATTTACTTTACCTGAATGTCCTTATATTAGGTTCTATTAATTCAGAGGCCCGATTACGCAGCTTTCTAGCTTTCATTTCTATTTACACTTTCATGAAATATTAGTTGTTTTTTATATATTTTAGTTGTAATTAAAATGCGAAAAAAAGACAACGGATGTGAATTTAGAAAAAGTGGAAATGAAAGTGAAAGTGAAAAAGTTACAGGGAAAAAAGAGGAATTCTTTTAAAACGAAGAAAAGAGGGGAATACGGGAAAGAGTGTGAAGCCTGGATATTTAATTTATCATTACTCAGTCTTTATACTTGTTAATTTTTTTAGCTTTTTGCAACAATAATTATCAAGAATAATGGTTGCAATGATTGGAATCGATTTTCTATTAATTATTAAATTGAGATAACTCCTCCACGTAGAAAAAATGATGGCCAGAGAATCAACCTCAAGAGATTGGATTCTTTTTCGATTCTCCGGTTTTGTTCTTTTTATTTTCCTTTCCTTGCACTTGGACTGCAATCCCGTGCGTAAATCAGACATGTTCCATTTACGATTGCCACCACGGGGATTCCCTGTCCGAGCCTGTGGTTCCCAGTAGATCGACTTCTTTTTTACTTCTTCTTCTCTAGATGGTTTCTGAAGATAGGACATGCCTTAGTGCCGGGATGAGCTTCTTTATCGTCGCGACCTACTGACGATTTACCTTGAACTCCTCAATCTTCATCCAATTCTTCTTTTGTGATGATAAAGTACTTTTGCTTCAACTTCTTTTTTATGTCTTCACGTTACAAAATCCATTCTTGGTGGAAATCTTAGAGTCCCAGCGGGCCTAATTCTGAGGAAAATTCAATACTACTCAAGCCGTTTACCCATCTAGAATCCCATTATGTTATTCTCAAGATATCGCATTCAAGCACTTCAAAATGAATTTAAAAGTAAAAGATTCAAAGTGGAATAATTCATTCATTACAGGTTGTCACTTATTCACCTTTTGTCACCTATTTTGAAACTTATCACCTACTGCACCTATTTTGGAAATTTGTCACCTTTGTCATTTCTTTCAATTTACGAAGTAATATTTATTTTACAATCGTGATTTAAATAACTGAATAAAACCAGATTCGTTTTAAATCAGACGGCGGTCTATGCTAATGGCCGTAAACTTCCTCATTAGCTTTAGGAGTTAAATTAATTATAAAGTTACAAAAGAAAATTTTATCGACTGGGAAAATACATGTCACTTTATTTTCTTAAAAAAAAAACACACAAATTTCGCCTAGCGACTATGTGACGAGCATAGACCGCACACATGATGAGAAATGATTCAGTCGAATTTTTTGGATTTTTTGGCTTCTATTATTTCAATGCTATTATGTAACTTATTGAAACTTTAATAAACGCAGAATTTCACCAAAGTCTATATTATTTAACTAACTTATATCATTTTCATGTGAATTATAGATACAATACATTTTGAAGCATCACTACATTTTCGTATCATAAGTCCGATAATATCTAAAAAAAACTGGTTTTTAGCAATTGTTCAGATGTATGTGTGATTGAATACCTGTGTGTGTGATAACTTGAAGACGGTTACCGATAAATGGATGAAATTTTGAGGGCTTATTTTTACCACTGATGTCTGAAAACCGACCTAAGGATTTCTAAAAATATTCATTACATTTTTTTCAGGACTTCATAAGAGTTAGAAAATGTTTTTTTTTTTTTTTTTGGTAAAACTTTTTTCATTCACATAATTCGTTTTATATAGGAGTAAGCTGGTCCCAACTCGTTGGAACAGTGTAAAACCTCAAAATAGAAGAACAAATCGAGCTAGAACTCTTTACAATTTTCCTTGGATTTTCTCCGCAAAAGTGGACGCATTCGACTCTTTTTTTAATAAGGAGGTCACAGAAGCGATCTTAAGAGGTTAATGACTCTCTATGCAAAAAGTTCATTCCCTCCGCGACAAGTGTAGGATAAAAAGAGGACTTTTGAGGACATCTAGAATCTAGAGTACCTAAGGTATGTCGTGCTCGAGAGGGTGGAAGTAAGATCGCCTTAGCAACGAAGAGAAGACTACGATCAAAGCCTAGTGAGTTTCATACCGACAAGGATATGTCCCCTGGTAGCTTCCGAGGAGCGTGACGATGAGCTTTCGTAGTTGGCGAAGTGACCGGATATGAGTCTCTGTTCTGTACTCGTAAAAGAAACAAGGGTTGGAGACTGCACTGAACATTGAACAGTGGGGCAGTGCATAATATCAGGAAATGAGGAATAGGGGAGCTCTGCTCTGGAATAGCATGGCACAGGCCTTTCAAGCGCGGAGAAATTCAATAAACTTTCATCGAAAGAACTCAAATCGCGAATGTGAGTTTTCCACCTCCATTCTCCACTTCCCATTCTACTTTACGAGAGTAACCACCACCCAGACTCTCTCCAGTAAGCAAGGAAAAGTGGTGCTGGAAGGCACCATCTGGCCTATGAGTAAATTTCTCCTCGTTGGAAAGGCCTGACATAGCAGTACAGTAGGAATAGGCGGCTTAAAAAAAACTGTATCGATTCTCAATGATTGATTCTCATAATTCACACATTTTTTGGATGATTTATTTACCCTCCCTCCCCCCTTATAACACTGCTGTAACAAGTAGATAGTGTCGACACGAGTCAAATCGCAAATTTGAGTTCTCCACCTTTACTCTCCACTTCCAATTATACTTCACGAAAGTAACGACCAACCAAGCTCACTCGAGTGAGCAGAGAAAAGTGGTGGTGGAGTCGCAACATCTGTAATCTGAGTAAATTTCTCCTTGCTAGACAGGCCTCGCATAGCAGTGCAGTAGGATGGGAGACTCAAAAAACGGAATCGGTTCTCAACGATCGATTCTTGAAATTGACGCTTTTTTATACGATTTATTCACCCTCCCTCCCCTCCTTATAACACTGCCGTAACAAGCAGACCATGGAACCAACCCCCTCCTTGCCTCATTGCAACGTAACTTTCATTAATCTGTTGTTTTTTTCACTATAAATACGTTTTCACTCTACCAAAAAAGAGAACTCAACGCAAGTTGTGGTATCCTGTCAGAATAACCCCTGTTTTCTTTTTAAATTTCTTTGATATTACTTTTGGCCAACACGAAGGGATTGAGAGTTTTTAAATAAAAAAATTACCAATTTTTTTCAATGAGTGCAAAAATTATTATTGAATTTTCATGTGTACAGGTTTCAATGCCAAATAATAATTTTTAGATCTGGTTAATGTAACACCTATTCCGAATCTTAAAAAAAAGTATTCTACACAATATTTTCTCGTTTTGTCTAGAGAAACTTATTTTTACTTTTATAACATACTTTACAACTTATAATAATGATAATTTTGAATCTTTGGATTATAGATATTGTTGTCAATAAGTTAAAAAAGTTGTTCTTTTCCAAATAAATAATGGTGTATTTTTTCATATAAACAGAAGCCATAGAAAAATTTCAATATTTCAAAATTACAAAATTAAAAAAAATTTTAATGAATCTCACGAAATCCCTTCAAATGTTTTACATTCCGTAAAAATTTTTGGAATCCGTGGAAGTCATTAAAAATCTATCGAAATACATTTCAATTCCTCAAAGTCTTTTAAATCCTTGATCCTTAATTTTCTAAAATCGTCTCAAATCTTTGAAAATCTCGGTAAACCCTTCAAAATATTCCGAATTTCATACATATTCCTTAAAATCTGAGGAAATTTTTTTGCAATTCTTAGAAATCCCTTGAAATTCTTGAAAATTCAATCAAATCTCTTAAAATCCATCCAAAGACCGTAAAATACTTTTTAATCTTTAGAAATTCCGGAAGATCTTTTTAACTCATTGAGAATATTTATAGAAATCTCATAAAATATCTTGAATTCCTTTGGAATCTCTTGCATTAAAAAAAGGAATCGTCTATCAACCGAATCCATTTCAAATCATGCAGGCCGTTGGCTGGTATGTTAACATTTTTTACGGAAATTTTTTTATTTTAAAGGTAAAACTACTTTTTCGATAATTTTTTTGCATGATATTAAGGTATTTGTTTTATTCTATCCAGTTTCTCACACTCTTTTAAAACCCACAAAAATGTAATAAAACATGATGAGGTTATTTCAATTGCTTGAAATTTTTTTCCAATAGCCCCACTTTATTCTTAAAGTTTTTAGGAATATAAGGTTGTAATATAGTTTAGTTGCCATACATTTTTTTTCGAGAGAAAAAAATTATTTTCGATTTTTTTTCAAAACCTTGCCCTTTTTGCAATTTTTGAGATATAACGGGTTTTCTTGTTCAAGCTTGTTTAGTTTTCTCTACGTTTTCGGAACCAATAAGAAACACGAAGAAATTCTTAAAAATCGTAGAGCTATTTTGATTTCTTTTCAATTTGTTAGTTAATATATAGTCAACTTACATCTTTGAAGTTCTTGACACATTATATCGTTATGTGCAATAAAATAACTTTATTCTCATTTTATGTAAAAATAACAGTAAAATGCAATAAATGCGAGAAGAGTAAGAAGAGATACAATTTCATTCCTCTCGAAGAACATTTAAACTCCAGGTTTAAAATGTACGGGAAGTTGACCATGATTATTATTCCTCAAAATTTCAAGAAAAAAGGTGGGCTTTTCGAGGAAAGTATTGTTCTTCTTTAAAAATCGAAACAACTTCACCACCTTGTATTATTTTTCTTGTATATTTTTAAAGAGGACAGAAAGCTGTATAAACTAAAATAATAAAAACCTCAATATCCTGAAAATTAAAAAAAAAAGCACGGGTTTTAGATTAGAATCTGCAAAGAACTTATTTTAGCCTTGAAATTTAAAAATATTCGTAAAATTAAAAAAAATACGTGTCTGCCTATTTTCCACTTTTTAAAACGTGTTTCATTTCGAAGCCAATCATCAACTTGTCACCCGCTGATCAGCATGATTTGGAATGAATTTGGTCTGGAAGAATTGGAAAAAAATGAATCGGCTCGAAATAGTCGATTGATAAATAATCGAATCGAGATCACCCATGCCTACATTATAGTCAATAGTACATCAGTACAGCACTGACTCTCCAATATATCGTGGAGCCTCTCTTCGACGAAAAGGATCGCGTGCAGAACAAGCTACGCGTAAACCACACTTCCCTTTCGATTTTCTGTTATAGCTCTACTTCATCTATTTCATCTCGCCGAGTACTTGCGTGTGAGTGCGTGTTCAGGCAGAGGTGAACCAAGTCCCAGTCCAAGTCCCAGCTTTCTGCATTGCATACTTTAAATTACAGCCTGGAAATAACTTATGTATGGATAGATAGCTATTGCCATAACCATACAACATGTATGTGTTTGCGCGTTTTCTTGCCAAGCCATGGCCTGGTCCTCTGACCTCTCTTGCTTTCTTATTTTATTATTCTCTTGTTCTTCCATTTCGTTATTTTTCTTATTTTTCTTATTTCCTTAGGTTTCTTCGATTTTTGCTCTCTCCTCCGCACCATAATCCGAGTTCTACACTGCAATCTAAGAGTAGCTTCTATTATTCTAAAGACGGGGCCAAAAGTCTTCTGAATTTGAAGATATGATCACTTTTATCTTAAACCATTTTTGTCAATAGTTAGAGGGCGAACATTTCAAAAAACAGGGGTTTTCAGCTACCTTTCTCAAGCGACGACTTTCATCTACTTTTCCAGAATGCGTCGACAGCAATACATCTTTCAAAATTCTGAAATATTCAATAATTTTTTTACGGGGATTTATTTACAAATACCTCATCTTGAGAAAGAAGGAAGATAGTAAACCATTCAGTAGCTCAAAATGTGTAGTTTTATGATGCGAATGCAGTGCAATAATTAAATCTATGGTAAAATCTTTGTAACGCAAGAAATATCATTTTGAAGACTTCTGAATCCCTTAATAACTGTAATTTGAACATTTCCAAAGGAATTTTAAAAGACATTTAACATTTCAAAGACTTCTTCTATTCGTTTTGGAACAGTTGAAAGATTCAAAAAATTCAAAGGATTCTAAAGAATATATTGTACATACTTCAAAAGATTTCGAGGAATTTCATGGAATTTCAAAGAATTTCGTAAGATTTCAAAGATTTTAAAGCATTTTACTATTATGGAAAAAGGGAAAGTTTTCCAGGGATTTCAGAGGATTTTAACAGTATTTAATTGTTTTTCATAAAGTTTAGTGAATTTCTACGGATTTCTACGGATTTTAGAGATATTCATTATAACTGCAGAAATTTAAAAAGATATTATAGAGCTTGAAATGTTTCACGGTATGATTTTACCCAATTTTTGTGGGATAAATAGGTATTTTACAAGATTTAGGGCTTTTTGTTACGTAGGATTTTAAAAATTCTTCAAAAGTTAAAAAAAAAACTGATCGAGGATATCAATAATATTAAAAAGATTTTAAACGATACCAACAGATTTCTAGAAAAAAATCAAACTTAATTTTTGTTCTTGTTGTGCAGGACTTTTTTATCATAAAATTGCCGAGGAAGTTTTATTTAATTTTTGTAATTACAGTGCAATAGTGTAACAGTGCTATGCCTCAATCATTTTATTTCTTCTTTGCATCAAATAATCGGTTTTATCAGAAAAATTGTTCTATAAACTTATATCTTGAAAATTTAAGTTGTATAGAAGAAAAATTATAGAACAGTCTTTACAACTGAAAAATGGAGAATTCGCTGGCAGAAATATAACGTTTGCAACATTGATTGAAGTACACTTACAGCATGAAAATTTAATCTTATGGTAGATAAGACACTATTTCCATAAAGCAATTATAAAAATTGGACTTAATCCAAGTCAAAAATATATTAAATTTATGAATAAGCTGTGGCATAGAAAACAGTTGAAAAATGCTTCGATGGTAACTACTATAAATTTGGTCGATAATACGAGTGAACTCTAGCTTCAAAACCATCACATTTTTAAGTGTAAGTTTTTTTTCTGTTACATTCAATAACCATTGTCAATCATGTCCCGACATGCTGAGTAGAACCGACAAAATACATCTTGACAGAAATAATTAAATTATTAAATCATTGTTTTGTGAAGATAATTAATACGTATGGAAATATAAAACAAAGTAATGTGGGACACGAAATAAATTGAAAATGGATCAATTCCACGTCTTAATAACTTTTTATAGAGCAAGAAAGCAACCGTCAGAATTGCCACTTTGGCCCTGGTGTACCCTACTGATTTGTGGGTTCTTTTTTGAATTCATCCCTCAGTTTCCGTAATATTTCTGCCCCTTGAATCACAAGATATTCTAAAAAGTTTACGGAACAACATAAGCTTATAAAAAAGTGTAATCCACTCTTATATCCCCTTAAAGGAGCCAAGGGCCACGCTCCTCCATGGAGCACAAACTCTGGCAACGAATTGCGCTGAATACCTGCCTGCCTATCTGAATAACAGGCAACACATAACATAACACCTCGGCCATAGTCGGCCATTGAAGAGCGGTCCCACATTGTCCTAGGCTACAATAGGTCACTCACCGAACTGAATGACCCACACGCAACCCAGGGTTACGTGTGGGTCTACTCATGGGATAGACTCTGAGTCTGTCCTTCTTTTCTTCCCACCAAATCCCTTCCAACTTCTCTCCTTCCCCCGATTTTTCGCTCAGATTCATTGGTCCAGACACTCCAGACCTCGGTCCAGACACTCCAGACTCCAGGACAAACGCCGGTCTCTTCCGGTTCGTACACAATTCCTCTGTTTGGCAGTCATCATCGACGACTCTCGTGCCACTTATTGTGTCGCCCAGTGCCCTGCCCTTTTCAACCCTAGGGCTTTTCATCCAGAACGAATTTCCTTTACGATCCCAATTCACGCGGACAACAAAAGTCAAGTACTTTCTATAGTTCGAGTGGTTGCCGAACCCTGAAATAGAGGATTTGTGCTTGTTTGTCCCAAATTCTCGTAATATACACCTTGATTGATATCCCGAGGACTACCTCAAACACGACACAAAACAACTAGGGTCTTTCTCGACTCTTGTGAAAAGTTTTTCTTTGAAGAAACCTCAGATTTTGAAAGCCGATTTGTGCTTATTTAAAAGAGCTGAACTATGGTCATTTTCATAGTTTAGAATTAAGACCCGCATGAAATGGATCTAAGTATTCAAGAATGCTTTTCAAATAGAGAAAAAATCACCGTTGAAAGAATTAGGAGACTCTCCAGCTGCGATTTGGAGAGTCAAAAACTGCTTTCAATAAAACCTGCATTCTGAGAAGATACCTGATTTATTATGAATGGTCTTTTCACTACAATCAAGAAACGTTTAAAATATTGTCAGACCTATTTTAGATGTTTCTGATCTTCGCAGCTGGTTTATTATAACAGAGTGCACGCTTTTTCCCCTATTCAGCTCTTTGGCCCTTTTTTTAATAATTCCTATTTTTCCCTGATTTCAAGAAACTTTCCTTTTTCCCCCTGTTCCTCCTTTTTTCGCTTAAATGTGAACTAAATAAAACCCAATAAGAAAGTGTAACCATTTTTCGTTGAAAGTTAATTCTTTTTGGTTAAAGATTAAACTATTTTGTTAATGTTCCAACCATTTGGTTGAAAACTGAACAAGTTTGGTAAAAAATTCATCTTTAATCGTAGAAAAGTCATCTTTCTCGGTTGAGAGTTCATTGACAAAAATTTATCTTTTACAGTACATAAGTAACCTTTTACGGTTGAAAATGTATATTCCTTGGTTGCAAATGAACTTTTTTGTTAATAATTTTTCTGTATTCCAAAAATTTCATCGTTCCGGCGTGAAAATTTTTTGTTTGTTAAAAATATGTCTCTTTCGATTTAAACTATTGAAAGTTTAATCATTATTTGCTTGTGCAACAATTCACTTAATTTTTTTTCAATTCAACTATTTGTTCGAACATTCATCTTTCTTCGTTGAAAATTATTATTTTTTGTTTTTGAGAATTCAACTGTTTCACAAAAAACTCGTCTTTTTGTCTAGAAAATTCAATGATTTCAGTAAAAATTTAACTAGTTTATGGAAATATCATCTATTTGTATTGAAATTTCAACTATTTAGTTGTAAAAGCAACATTTTGCTTTGAATTAATTTTCGTTTTAATTCGTCTCTTTGCTTGAAAATTCACCTTTCCTGGTTGACAATGATCTTCTATTGTTGAAAATTCACTTTTCAGGTTGATAATTCAACGGTCTTCTAAAAAATTCTTTTTTTTGGCTGAATAATTCAACTATTTTTTTTGAAAATGCAACTGTTTTTGGTTGAAAGTTCGTTTTTTTATTGAAAGTTCAATTATTTGGCTATAAAATAATTTTTTTTCGATACAATTATTTGGTTGCAAATACATCTTTCTTGATTGAACATGACCCAAGTAAAAAGTCCTATTGGGATCCCATATAGAGTCCCGATGAAGTGCTAGGTATGAGAGCACAAAAAATATAGAAAAATCAAAAATTCCATTTTGTGTTCAAACTATGAATGATGCGAAAAAACATGAATTGACCAAAATTGTGCTTCTAAGATAATCCTAAGATAAAATTCAACTTTTCAGATTATTATTTCAACTATCTTCTGAAAATTTTTTATTTTTTCCATTTGAAAGTTCAACTATTTGGTTGAAAATGTCAACTATTTTCATAACCATTCAACTTCTAACTTGAAAACTCCACTCTTTCGTTAAAAAATCGCCATCGGGTTGAAATGTCAACTACACTGGAGCCTGGATTTCTGTAAACTTGATTTGTACGTTCCGAAAATGGATGCAGTTCTGCGGTTTCAGATGAGAGGAGCCGCGGGGCCAAGAGGGGAGACGCTGCTCAGTCAAGCGTGACAAACAAAAGGAGAGCCGCCCTCAGCGCGTTAGTTGCACCAGGTTGCGTCATACCTCCAAATCCAACAGAAATCTTCATAAAAGCCCTGATGTTTACGTTCGTAGTGTCTGGCTTTGTGTCGAAGGTCATAACCAAAACCATGCATAAATTCAAGTTTTAGTGTATTTTTTTGAAAGTGCCAACATGCATCAACTAATCTTATTTCCCCTGTTTCGAATGAATTTCGGGCAGGGAAGTCTGATATAAACTTACGTATAAACTAATACCTATAGTCTTTTATATATATCGAATTTGACCCTCTTTGGCTTACTTTCATTTCGCGTGGGGCAAAGAAAACACAAATGTTGAGGAACGTGGTCGACATATGGAAATTTTCGGGGAATCTTGGAGTTTATTTTACACGCGTCTCTAAACCGTCTAACAACTTTAGAGGGAGTTTCATTCAAGAAGCGGTCCTTCAGTCGAAATCTGTTGTCTAAACAATCCAAACTAACGTCAGATGAGTTCGGTCGAGGCAAACCGAGGACGAACCACATACAATCACTCTAGACGTCATGGGGTTTGGTCGACTCAACCTGGATCCAATAGCTTCTAAGATTTCGTGAATGCGCTCGAGAGTAAAGAAATATTCTTCGGTCAGCGAAATCCGTTCTACCAGAGATTTTAGATAATGAAGATGTTATATAAAAAACTGGCGGAACTGGAGAAACTCAAATTCGTTCCCTTTTATATCCAATCTTGAAGATATCGGTTCACCTGCCTCTTCGCAGAATTAAATCCTGTAATGATCATGAGATCATCCGAAAAAAACGGAGTTAAATTCAAATCAATTTTTTTCTGCAAATTTATATTATTATATTCGAAACAAGTTCCAAATTATATCATTATAAATTATGAACATTAAAATTCAACAAAACTTTAACTATAAATCTTAAAAATTGAAGAATTGTAAATTGCAAATTTCAAAAATTAAAAAATTTTCAATTTTGAGAATTCACAAATAAAAATTATGAAAGTTTTAAGTTTTAGTTTGAAAATTCTTTAATTTTGAAGATTTATAGAATATTGGAAAGTTCTGACTTTTGATCTTCGAAATTATCAAAATTACATCTCTTCAAACTATAAACATTCCAACTCAATGAATCTTCAAATGTAATCTTCAAAATTGAACTATTCCCAAAAGAAAACAGAAAACTTTCAAAATTACATACATTCAAAATATAAATCTCAAAAATAAACTATTGCATAAGAAGCAGTCAAATTGCATCATTTTCTGTTATACGAATTACATATTGAATAGTCTTCAATTGAAAATCTTTGAAAATTGAAGAATGTTCCATTGCATATCTTCAAAATTTAACGGAATCAAAAAAAAATATATCAAAGTGCATTATTTAGGACTGCAAAGATTCCAAATTAATTAATCTTCAATGTTGAATCTTAAAAATTGAACAATTTCAAATTGCAAATCATTGAATTTGAAGAATTTTTAACTGTATTTTTTCAAAATTGAAGTATCAAAAAAATTGAATAATTTTTTAGTTCTATATTTTCACAGTTCATAATTTTTAATTGTAACAGTTCCAAATTGTAGATTGAATTGAAAACATGAAAACATTTTAAAAATGCATAATTCTAAACTATAAACATTCCAAATTGATGAATTTTAAATTTTAAATCTTCAAAATGGTAGAGACTCAATAGTAAATCTTCAAAATTGAAGAGTTTTTAATTTCTTAAATTTACAATTCAAAATTCTGCAATTCTAATGACTTACGTTTGGAACTTTTAAATTTGGAAGATTTCAAATAGAAAAGTCTTGAATTGTGATTGTCAAATTCATCCAAATTTGAGAATTTTCATTTTTACATCTTTAAAATTGAAGAGTTTTCGATTGTAAATCTTAAAAATTCAACTATTAAAAAAAAATCCAAAGTATATCTATTCAATTTTTTCCAATCGTAGATCTTCAGGATAGATCCAATTCAAAAAGATTTTCAAAATTGTACGATTTTCAATTTTAAACATTCAAAATCAAACAAGTTAGCAAATTTTCAATTGTAAATATCCTCAAAATGGATAAGGTTTGATCATGGGAAACATCAGAAATATTCAGAATTTCAGAATCGCTCTGAAAAATATTTGTTCTGAATTAAAGAAACCGTTTCCTCAACATGAATTTTTCATTCAAACAAAAGCAATGTCAAAATGAAGAAAATTATTTTGAATTAAAGAAAAATTTTAATTGGAACAAACAACCATTTCTTTGAATCAGAGACCCTTTTCTTTGAATTAGAGCCAATGAACATTTTTTTTCGACTCAAAGAAATCTACTTGTAATAAAAAATTTCTGAGAAATTAAACGTAAACTAAGATAACCCAAACATTTGGTTTTGAAAGCACGATTGCAATGAGCGCTAATTAAAATTCAATAAAACAAAATTAAGAAATTTTTTCCAATTTATTATTGAATGAATTAACCTTATATTTCCAACGACAATTTTGAAGATTGAAATTCTTTACCAAAGGTTTTAGATATTTTTGCTTTCCGTTCAATAAGGTGTCAAATCTAGAAAAGTAGATAACCAAATCTAGAGGTATATTTAGAAAAAAGTGCAAAGCCAAAGCCACATAAAAAATTTTGAATAAATTTAGAAAGATGGGAAAAAATCCAAATATATTTCTGATTTATGGATGTTCTATTGGGTTGATATATTTAAAATATTACTTAACAGTATCAATTTACCCCCCCCCCCCCCCCCTTCTGTAACAGTTTAAGATCAAGATCCAAATCAAGATCAAGATACCCTTTTAGTAAACTTTTCCACTGCCTTCGTAAAAATATACTGTGTTGACAATTGCATAATCAATAATCCGAATGCAGCCGTAATAGAAGGAACGTAAATATACTGAGCAAACCTATTTACAATTTGCAAGTGACCCTTTTTAAGATAGAGTTAGGAAACAGAAATTAGACAAATAAGCAGCAGGTTGCTATGGGAAAAAGTTACAAAACAAAACAAAATTCCATCAGTCGGTGTAGCAAATCCAAGCAATGCGGATCCTGTGGTTTAGCTTACTGCTCAGTGTAGTTGACTCTAACTTCACAGGCCGTGATTGGATGAGTAATCTGTTGAAATATATCGGAGACGATTACCCTCCTTATCAAGTTATGTTTGTGATCGACAAAGTTGCGAAGAATTTAAATTCGAGGGTCAATAACATCAGCCAGAGAATCATCCAAATTGTCCCAGCCTACATGATCAGCTTTGAGCAGGCTTTGTCTCCAGATCGATTATCATCATTCGCAACTCCTGAGGCTGCAATGCTACTGATTACCATACATGCATCGAAGGATTACGATGGTGTTTCACCACTGATTAACTCAATTGATCTCATTGGTCAACTCTCTACGAGCCGAGTTCGATCCAAATGCTTGATGATTTCACTCGTTCAGCAGAAGCAACCTAGTTATGAGGAATTACTCCGCTACATGGGATTCAAGAAATTCATGGATGTCACAATTCTTGAGCTTTCGGAAGATGATGATTTTGGGAATAAGTCTTTGCTGCACTTCAATCGAGAGGTTCCTACTCTCCATCAGTTCAACCCATCGACTGGTAAATATTTGGTTCAAGAGTATTCCCTTACCAGTCAGTGGTTTTTGTCAGACACTAATTCGACGTCCGTGTAAGAATTTAGGAAGCGTGAAAATTCGATCATTCAGGCTTCAAGTTTTTTTAAATCTGCAAAATTCGTTTTATCTTTGAAGAATTAAATGTGATTGATTAATGTGTCAAAACACTGGCAAGTTGTGGAAAGTTGTTTGAAAATTCAATAAACGAGTGTTATAAGAATCAAGACATTTTTCATTTTTCCTATAAATGAGGAATAAGTGAACAAAACATGATATATCCATTCGAGATGATCTTTCATTAATTGAACAAATGCTGTATCTCAAAGACACCAGAGATAGAAAAAAAATTGAAAATGTATCATAACTGGTTATCCAATATTGTCGAATAATTGAACCTATACCAGAGAGATGTATTTTGAACGAAAATTACGAATCTTCAACCAAATACGTGAATTTTTAACAAGGTAGTTCAACTTGTTGATATTAAAACTAAAGAAGATTCGAATTTCAAATGAAAAAGAGTTGAATTCATCATAAAAGATGGATTTTCAACAAAACAGATTTTTAAGTCAAAAAAGAAAGGAAATTGAAAAAATTAATATTTGAAGAAAAAAATACTTTTTAGTACGAAATAAAAATGTCGAATACCTGTTTCTTCTTTTAGGTGTCTTTATTTATTTTTTTAAAGTTGTAGAAATATAATTTTCTCAAGTGCCTCGAGAAATTTTAGAAAGATTTTTGAACAATTTAGATATATCGAAAAAGTATCTGGAAAATTTCAAGGAAATTTCTTTTAGAAGTTTTAAAATATTTTTAATGTCTTAAAAACTTTTAAATTTCTTAAATATCTTTCAAACTGACTCGAATTATTCATAAAATCATCGTAATTTTTTCGCATTCATTTTTAAAATCTTAAAAAATCTACACTGAGAAACCCTTGCTTGTATTTCTTGTTAAAAATCACACTAGATTTCACTATCTGAACTTTGCAATGAGAGGCAAAAAGCAAATTTTAATAATATTTACTAACCTCAATAGTAACTCGTAGCTACTTAAAGAATTATAAAATATATTGGAATAAAAGTTAAAACAATTGCATTTATTGTAAAAGACATTTGAAGTATTTATTAACCTCTGTAGTAAAACTTCAAGTCTGCACTATTTACTAATTTTGGTAGGAGAAAATAGTAAATTTGTTGGATTAATATCTGTAGAAGATAACAGTATTTACAAAGTGCTGTAGTAAAATGATGCGCAGGGACCGTGCGCACCGAATTACTAACTGGTTAGCAAAATCTGCTACAGTGGGAATAGTAAAAAAAATAAATACGTGTTGCTAACTTTCACACAAGCCTACTTACACACATGTTCTACATTTAACGCATAATTCACATTTATTTAAATTAAGAATTGACAACATTAGAAATTACATATATGTATATATTCTCAAAAGATAGTATTTTATATTATAAAGCTGAAACAGAAAAATCGGGTTAGAAGAAAACGAAGGCTGGCGGGAATCGAACACGCGTCTCCGGGACAGCAGTCGGGCGATGATCCATCTACCTATAAGACATTGTGGGACTCAGAATGAAAACTTCCATATGACCTAAATGATAGAAAGTTTATTGGTTCTAATTCATTTAATCCTTAATTGATTAATATTCATGATATTTTTATAATTTTAAACAACAAAATTTTTAATGTAATTAAAATAAGTAAATTTTTTTTTTAAATTATGTTTTTTTGCGGATTTTGCATTGAAACATAAATTAGATGTCATTTTCGCAACCTAAAAATATGATCGGCGATCGACAAACGTCAGATGCACTCGGTCCAAGGCTCGATACTTTCTGCTAAATCAGTTAGTAATATTTAGGACCAAATTTAATAATTGGTATTAACCTTTGTTACAAAAAGTAGGAAATGTCCATAATTCACATCGTGTTCCTACAGACAATAGTAATTTCTTCTACATATTTAGTATATTATGTTATTTAAAATACTTATTACTTTTATTTTTTTTGTACAATTTATTAATTTCTCTACTAATTTTTCCTACATCGGATTTTACTACAGAGAATAGTAAGGATTGCTATTACCAAATGGGAAATCTTCTTATAAAAATAGTACAACTTATTATTTATGTATTAAAATGTCAAAATTTAAGCATTTTGCCCCCATTTGCTATCCGTTTTAGTAATTTTTCTAACCTAAAGTTTCTCAGTGTATATTTTGTTTTAAAGTTTCTTGAAATCTTTTGAAATGTATGATTCTGACATTTTTCAAAACTTCTAAATATTTTCCAAAATGTATAATTTAAATCATTTTCGAATCTTTTTAAAACTTCTAAAGCTTCGAAATGTTTTTGAAAGATAATTATCATTTCTCCTACATTTTTCATAAATTCTGCAAGAATAAAAAAAAAGTCTTAAAATCTTCCAAATTTATTGTGGACATATGCTGAAATCTTTATGGCTAGAAAATAATGTTTTAAAATAAGACCAAAATCAGTAAAATGTGTACTCTCCGCAAATAAGATATTGCACGTTTTTGTCTATAATTTCATTTTTATTATCTCTTTGAAAGTTGAGTTAGGTTTTGAAAAACATTTACAATCAAAATTTTCCATTTTATTAATAATGTTAAAAAACATTTAGAAATAAATTTTTCCTTAAAGTAAGTTTACTCATTTGGAAATTTTGTTATGAATAGGATCCTTTTTTTCGTTTTCAAAACATTTTGTCAACAATTTGAGGGCAGAATTGTTGCCTTTATTATTAAAGAGTCATTTCTATTTTTAATTTTCTCTTTTGGAAATAAATTTTCAGTATTTTATTATTCTTAATTCAAGGTCATATTCAAGCAGTATCCATCGAATCAGGTATTCAGCAACAATGAGTGCGAGATTTTCAAGAATTTCGTTCCACCAATTTAAGTAGATAAGATGGGAAAATTTACTGTTCTAAAAATAACATTATTCTTGATTTATAACAAAATGATGGAATTTAATTCATACAAATCCAATTACAATGCTTCCGAATCAATGAATTACTAATAAAGGATTTCTCCGGTTTGAAACCAAACATTTCCTAATCCAATTGTTATTTTCATAGAAAGCTTGATTCAATTTTGGGTGAATCCAATTTGGCTCGATATGTTCAACTTATTTCAGGACAATATTCCTCAGAATCGCTTAGGAGTCGTCCATAAAGTAGGTTACCAGTTTTAGGCTATTTTTGATCTCCCGTCCAGCAACATAGAAAAAGGGTGATTTCTCACGAAAATAGGGTAATAATTTCAAGTCGAAATATATATTGAATTTTCACCAATCAAGACTAATTTTCTAACCAGAAAGACGAATTTTCAACAAAATACAGGAATTGCCACTCACAAAGGATAAATTTCTAACCAAAAATGAAATAATGAAATTTTCAGATAAAAAAATTAATTTGTATGAAACAAATTTTCAAGAATAAAGTTCAATTTTGAACCAAAGAAGTGAATCTGGAAAAAATATGATTTTTTAATAAACAGTTCAACTTTCACCAAGTAGTTGAATTTTCAACTGAAAAAAAAATCTTAACCAAGTATTTAATATTTTAACCAAAAGGATGAATTATCTGGCAAGAAGATTGATTTTCTACTGAAAAACATGAATTTTCAAACAAATATATTAATTTTTAACAAAATTGTTGAATTTGAATGCCAAATGGACGAAGTATCGACAACTTGTCAACCCAGAAAATCTGATTTTTTAACAATAAAGTTAATTTTCTACCAAAAACTCAAATTTTTATAACAGTAGATTCATTTCCAACCAAATTGTTAAATTTAAACCAAAATTATGAATTTTTAACAAAAAAGTTAATTTTCAACCGAATATTTTCATTTTCTATAAAAATATTGATTCTTAAACCGAACCAGATTCATTTAGAACCAAACAGTAGCATTTCTGAACAAAAAGAATCACTTCTCTACCAAAAAGATGATTAATTTTCGACCAAAAAAGGCGAGTTTTCGACAAAATTCAAATCGCCATCAAGAAAAGATTAATTTGCAATAAAAAATATAAACTTTCAACCAAAACGGAAATAGTTACATTATTATTTCAAAAATTTAATTATAAAGCAAGCAAAAAACGAATTTTTAGCAAAATAATTACATTTTCAACAAAAGAGATGAATTTTCAACTAAAATAATCCAAAAAAAAAAAAAAATTGATTAGCATTTCGAACTCGAAAGTTCATTGCCTCACTACCCGATTCGGGTAGTGTTTCTAGGTGGATAAATACTACCAGTGTGGGTCCACCACACCCACGACGGGTCAACAACACGCAGTATTCCCGAACGGTCACCCATCCAAGTACTAACCGCGCCCAACACTGCTTAACTTCAGTGATCTAACGGGAACTGGTGTTTTATTTATGTTTTTATTATAGCGTGGTATCGCCGTTGACTAAAATAATCAATCATAAAAAAAATGAATTTTCAACCAAAAAATTCAACAAATTGTCCATTTTCAACCAATGAGGTGAATCTTACAATGATATGAATTTTTAATAAACTAGTTCAACTTTGAACCGAGTAGTTGAATTTTCAACTAAAAAGATGATTTTTTAACCATGAAGTTAAACTTTCAACCCAAAAGGTGAATTCTTCAGTAAGGAGATTCATTTTTTACCAGAAATCAGGAGTTTTCAACAAGATACAATAATTTTCAATAAAAATGTCCAATTTTAAAGCTAAAAGGACGGATTATCTGAAAAACGGTGGAATTTCTAAGCCAAAAATATGCTTTTCTAACAAAAATGTTGATTTCCTGCCAAAAATTTAAATTTTTATAAAAATAGTTTAATGTTTAACCGAATTGTTGCATTCAAACCGAAAATATGAATTTTCAATAAAAAAGGATATTTTCAACCAAATAGTTTCATTTTCTACCAAATTGTTGAATCCTCAACCATATCAGATTAATTAAGATTCAAACAGTTGTATTTTTAACCAAAAAGGATGAATTTTGAACCGAGAACATAAATTGACCAAAAAAGACGAATTTTTAAACAAAATACATTAATTTTCAACAGGAAAGATCAATATTCAATATCAATTTTTAACCAGAAATGAAATAGTTACATTGCTAATTAAAAACATTAATTTTTAATCTGAAAAAAGAATTTTCAACAAAAGAGATGAACTTTGAACCAAAATGATGAATCTAAAAAAAAAACGAATTTGCAACAAATGAGTTCAACCCAAAATAAGTTTTTGTGACCCAGAAGATTAATGTTCTAAGAATGGAATAGTTAAATTTTCAACCAAGGAGATGAATGTATAACCAAAAAAATGAATTTTCAAAAAAATATTTACATTTTCGATAAAATAATACAGTTTTCAACCAAATAATAGAATTTTCAACCAAAATATATGAATTCCAAAACGAAAATATGGCAGTAGACTTTTCTCAAAAACAGAGAAAATGAGAAGAATTCTATCAAATTTATTCACAGGAAACGTACCGTCAAACAGGGTAATTCTGGACACGTGGGGTAAGTTCGGACATGCCTAAATTGATAGTTTAAATTACTTAATGTGGTTTTAACCAGAGTGTTATCCAAGTTCTTGGCGTTACTCTCAACTGACCCCCCCCCCCTCCTCCCCCCTCCAACTTTCCCTGTTACCAACAGTCGTTTTTAGCGTGACTTCTTCCCCCCTCAGATTGGTAACTTAGTTTATGGACGGGCCTTTATTAATTTATATAGGATTAACGATTAGTCGTGCAATCGCCATATTAGTGTTCTGACATCATATAATTTAGCGTTCTCCTGCAAACCATTCTTCAGCCTCTATCTCAGCGTGCTTGAGTACACGATTGTGAACAAGGAACAGATCGCAGCAGACGATCGCGTGCATTAGTTCCTCCCCTATCTATTAATTGTCCGACACAACGTGGGCGGCTTCCGCGCTCAACTAATTGCTCCCAAGAGATAGTATAGGAATAATTCGTGCAGACGAGGTATATCTTTAGGGCCTAAAGACCAGATCTTCATTCCTTTGGTGAGACGAGAACATAACTTTCGCTGATTAATAGTACTAATTGCAAAGAGACTGCTAACGATAGGAGACATTGACAAAACCTGTCAACGACTACGCAGGTCTCGATTTCCCTTTCCACCCTTCTGAATTATGACGGCTTGAAACCCACTTCCTCCTACGTACGGTCCGAGAAACAAACAGGATGTTGCAAGGAAAACGGGACTTGTTAAAGTTACTAATTGTAGGATAGAAGACTTACATTTTTAGAGACTTCACATTTTTAAAAGAACTTTTAACTCTTTTCCCATTTTTTAAAGAATTCTTAGTTTTACCACAGTTTTTAAGAAACTCCCTTTTTCTCGTTTTTCGCTCAAGTACGAACTGAATTAATAGAATCCAATAAAAAAATCCAACTATTTTCATTCAAAAGTTCATTCCTCTTGTTTGAAAAGTCTACTATTGTATTCTAGTTGAAAATTCAACTACTTGGTTGAAAACTCAGGTATTCCCTTGATAACTCGTCTTTTTTGGTAGAAAATTAATCTTCTCGGTTCAAGCGTCGTCTTCTTGGTTGAAAATTCCACTTTTTTATTGAATGTTGAACTTTTTTGTTGAAAAATATATGTTTTTTTTATCATTTTGGTTGAAAACTCATCACTGGTTGAAAACACATCACTGGTTGAAAATGTACTCATTTGTATAAAATTCGTTTTTTATGATTGAGAATTAATTTCTTCAACTCAAAATATACCTATTCCATTTTTAGTTGAAAATTTATCTTTTGTAGTTGGAAATTCAGTAGAAAATTCGTCTTTTTGGCTTAAAATATCAACTGTTTTGTTGCAAATTTATCTTTTTGGTTTAAAAATGTATCTATTTTGGTTGAAAATGCAACTATTTCGTATAAAATTAATCTGTTTTCGTTGAAGATTCAACTATTTTGTTAGAATCTATATTTCTTGTTGAAAATTCAACTATTTGGTTAAAAATTAAACTAGTCACTTGAAAATTCAACTATTTTGTTAAATTAATTTGTTTATTTGAAAATTCAACAGTTTTCTAGACAATTCGTCTTGTTGTCTGAAAAATTCAACTATTTAGTTGAATATGCATCGGTTTGTTGTTTAATTTATTATTTTTTGTTTGTGAATTCGACCATTTGGTTGAACATGTATCTACTTAGGTTCAAAATTCAACTATTTTGGTGAAACTTTAATTTTTCCTTCGAAACTTCAACTATTTCGTTAAAATCATCTCTTCTATTCAAAAATTCAAATGTTTTGTTAAAAATTTGACCTCCTAAATAGAAAATTCATCTCTTATGGTAGAAGAGCTATCGTTATTGGCTTAAAATTATGTTTCTCGCTTCAAAGTTGATCATTTTCGATTAAAAATGTACTTTTTTATTGAAAATACAAGTTTTTTCCTAAAATATTCGTCTTTTTTGGCTTGAAATTTCGACTATTCGGTTACATTATGCAACTGTTTTGGATTCATTTCAATATTCTTTTTTATAAATTCCAATATTCATTAAAAATGCATCTTTGTCGGTTAAAAATTCAACGACTTTGTTTGAAATATAATTTTTTCTTTGTAAATGCAACTATGGTTTCAGATTCTTCTTTTTCAGTCGAAAATTCAACTGGGTTGTTAAAAATTCATCCTTTCCGATTAAAATTGCATCTTTTATGGTAGAAAAGTAATATATTTTTGTTTGATAATTCACCTTTCTGGGTTGAATATTAACTTTTTCGTTGAAAATTTAACTTTCTTTGAAAAAAATGGGTCTCTTTGGCTTGGAAATTTAACTATTTGGTTAAAGGTTTGTCTTTATTTCTTGAAAGTTCAACTTTTTGGTTGTTAATGCAATTGTTTGTTTGAAAATTAATTTTGTTCTTATTGAAAATTTGTCTTTCTGGGTTGAAAATTCACCTCTTTTGAAAATATATTTTGGTTGAAAATTCAACTATTTTTTTAAACTTCATATCTGAAGAATTTAAAGGGATTGTTATATATTTTTTATTGTAAAGAATTTAAGCCTCTATTATTTTCCTATTTTAGTAAAAAAAACACCCTATTCCCCCTGTTTTGATAGTATTTTGGAATGGGAAGGCTGTTTCCATTCTATGTTTTTCCTAAAAGTATGAGCATCACACCGCACCGGTTGGCCATATACCAAGAAAGTTTTGAGAGAGTGTTAAAAAATACCTATTGAATTGAATAGTGGCGGTTTGAATTGAAAGGCAGGAAGAAGAGGCAAATTTGATTAAGACATTAAGTAAGTGTCGAGTAGGCCTCGATGAGAGTGAAATGACTGCTCCTCAATGTCACTCATTGTTCGACTCTGATCATAGCGTGAGAGAGGTTCAAAGGTTTAAGGCTCGGTTTCATGCTACACATTGTATCTCAGTATCGCGTTACGCGCCATGAACTTCTATGAATTAGCGAAGGTCATTTCGGGCAGCCAGTAGGGTTAAGAACCAGGTTCTAATAATTTTAACGGTATATTATTATTTACCGTGATGAAAAAAGAGGGCCTAAAAGAGCCTCTAGCCAAGAAGCCACGAAAGAAACTCGTGGTCACGCGAAATTAGGGTCTGGGCTCGCCTATAGAGCCTTTAACTCTCGATTTTGCCTGCCAATGTGCTATGTGCTCGTAGTAATTAACAACTTGTCATTTCACATGTTCGATAAATTGCGCAGAATTAATTTAGGAATGGAATGTTTCCAAAAAGAAAATGTAATGAGACTTCCAACTCAGGGTAGTCAAAAATCCAAGGATTAGCTTAAAGGAATGTTTAATTTTCTTCTATTCTTAGAGGTTGTTGATCGTTGCTAACGATTTTTGTTCACCGTTTGTTAATTCAGTAATTTTTGTTCTGTCCGTTGATAAGAATTGTTTCACTTTCCATTTCTTGGAGTCAGTACTGACTGTTTTTCAGGTCAAAATGTTAGGGGTTATTATTGTCTATTACTACGGAATAGGGTTTGACGCTGTCGCTTGTTAAAATTCGTTTGTACAAAGGTTTGTACTGTTAAGTTGTTTTCTTGTCAGTTCCTATAGATGTTGTTCCTGACCATTGTTAAAAATTTCGATTCAACTTTGTAAGGTTGGTTTTGTCCATTGCTAAGGGGTATTATGGAATGTTTTCAGACATATTATTCTCCGTTGCTAGTGGTTATTGTTGACGCTATTGTTGGAGGTTGTTATTGTCAAACGTGGCTAAGAATTTTTGTTAAGTGTTGTGAAGGTTCGTTTTGTGATTTCTGAGGAGTATCAGTAACTTAAAGCCATCGTTATTTGATTTGACAACCTCTTAAATTCCTAAAGGTTGTTATTATTGTCTTTTGTTGACGGACTTTTCAATCCGCGACATTATTATTAACTGTTTCTAAGGACTGTTATTGTGCCCTAATAGAGGTTGTTTGATTCCATCTTCTCTAATGTTATATTTTCCCTCTGCTAAGTGTTGTTTTTAGTGCTTTGTTAGTTGTTCTGATTTTCGAATGCCCAGGGATAGCTGCTGTCGTTTCTGAATTATTGTCCTGTGCTGAAAGTTTTTCATTTTCAATTCCTGTGAATGTTGTTACCAACAATTGCTACGAATTTTTATTGTCTGTCATTAAGGTTGATTTTTTCCATGACTAAGGTTGACTGCCGATATTGTTCATTGTTAGAAGATATTATTGTTGACCGTTACTGAGGATTGTTGACAATGTTTTAGCTTGTTTTATTCCATTGATAGGGGTTCTTATTTTCCACTTTCAAGGGTTAGCAACTGACTGTTGTTATGGTTGTTATTATTAATAGCTAAATCTTTCTTATTGTTCATTTCTAGAAGTTGTTTTATTGTCCACTCCTATAGAAGTATAGAGGTTATTATTAACCATTGATAAGGGTTTGTATTATTATCCGTTACTAAGGTTTATTATTGCCTATATTTTTAGTTTCTGCGGGTTTGTTGTGGTCTGTGCTAGAGGATCTTTTATTGCTGCTATTTTTCACTTCTAGGGGTTGTTATTAAATGTTGCTAAGGGGATGTTATTAGATGTTGCTAAGGGTTTGTTATTAAATTTTGCTAAGGTTCAAGTTGGAGATATTGTCATTTTCCATTGCTAGGTGTTTTTATTTTTCATTGCTTGGGATTTATATTCTCCATTGATAGATATTGTTTATTGTCAATTGCTAGAGATTGATTTTTTATGGTCCGTTGTTCGAAGTTGTTTGATTACCAATTCTTATAGTTGAGGTTGGTTTTGTTAATTGCTAAGTGTTACTATTGACTGTTGTTGAACCTATGTATTATTTTCCGCTGCGGATGTTTGTTATTATCCCTTCTGAGAAAATGTTTCATTGTCTGTTCTTAGAGGTTCTACTGTTGACCTTTGAAAAGGGTTGTTTTAATTTTTTACTAGCTGTCGATATTTTTCAATGCACGTTTTTGTCGGTAACTGTTGCTAAAATTGTTTCTAGTCGTTTGCTAGCGATTCTTATTTTACATTGCTAGGCATTGCTTGGTTTAGTCTGCTGTCAAGGGTTGTTAATCTTCATTGCAAAGAGTGAAAAACTGACTCTTCCTAAGGTTGTTATTATTCATATGTAGCTAGACTGTTATTATTGCCCGTTGCTAGAAGAGTTTGTTATCGTTGACCTTTTTTGAGGGTTCTTATAAATTTTTTGAGCTTATTTTATCCTATTGGTAGAGGTTGTTAATTTTCTATTGCTACGAGGAGAATAAAATGCTATTGAATGAAAAGTACGCACTATCTCGTTCATTCGAAAGTAGATACTATTGATTTAAGAGAATATTCAATGAAACTATAATTTTTTCGGTTCAACAGTCATGCTGTAAAGTCTGAAGTAAAATTACTTGAACAAATAAGATCTGCTTTTGAACGAGCGTGAAAGTGCACGCAAATAAGGTCCTTATTATCCGTAGCTAGACTGTTGTTATTGTCGGTTGCTAGAAGTAGTTTTATTGTCCATTCCTATGGATGTTGTTACTAGCCATTGCTAAGGATTTTTATCAACTGTCGTTAAGGTTGATTTTGTCAATTGTTGAGGGTTATTACTGACTATTGTTAAGCGTATTATTTTTCGTTGCTGGGGGTTCAATGTTCATATTACCCCTTGTCTTTTTATTGTCTGTTCCTAGAGGTTGTTATTCTTGACCTTCGCTAAGGGTTGCTACTTCCCACTGTTATTGATTGTTACTATCTTTTCCTAAGGTTGTTGTCCTCTGTTACAAGATATTGTTACTTTCATTGCTAGGAGTTGTTATTCACTGTTACTAAGGTTGTTGTAGTCTATATAGCTAGAGTATGTTGACAGTTGCTAAGGGCTGTTATTGCCTGTAGCTACAAGTTGTTCTATTGTCCATTCCTAGAAGTCGTCATTAACCGTTGCTGGGAGTTCTCACTGCAGCAATCTCTAGCTTCTTATTCATTTCTAATTCAGATTTAAATGAAGTTGATCTGCAGATGAAAACAATCCACTATTTATATGATAATCCCATAAACTAGGAGCAAAAGGTGTCGTGCAAATTACCTCTATCGGAGTTAACGATCGCGCAAGTTTTCAATTAAACGGAGCGTATTGATCAGTTTCGAGCAGTGAAGCGAGAGAATGCAAAGGATTAAGTATACGGGTTGCGGCTCGTATGTCTCGTTCGATCTCAATGTATCTCGTTTCGTCGTGATTTCGATAAAAAGCAATTAAAGCCACGCGCTCGTAACCGCTATCGAGGACGAATCATTCGTTCGACTACCTATTCGTTTGCTTTCCTCCTGACGGGACGCTATCGTGTCTGTGTGCATGGATATCGTGTATAACATACACGAGGAAGTTGGCGACGTATCTAAATCAAAGGAGCTTAATGAGCGGCAGATTAGCTTCTGGTTAGCGTGGTTGCTGCGTGCCGAAGAATAAAAGTTCTTCGACTTGTACATGCACCTTTGTAGGAACGTATCATCGGCTCTTTTCCTTACTTGGTAGTCCCACGTGCGAACGTTTAGAATTTGCAGCGTTCCTCCTGCAGAATTTGCAAAGAAGGAAATCGATGAGACTTCATTAAAAAAAAAAACAGTCATTCGCAGCTAGAAATTCTTAGCGGAGATCATGCAAACCCAAGCCAATGAATTCTACTGGGAAGAGAATCTTTTCTACAAGACGTGTCACTTTGAAATCTTCGTAATTAAGTAAAGGGTCTTTGCATACATTACGTGAAGTTTTTTTTTCTGAAATTTTTAACCGTGTACCAAACCTTGTTAGAGTCCATAAGTTTCGAACCTCCTCTCTCCTATTTAACGTAATTTTTGCCGACTAAATTTTTTTTGTGAATTTATTTAGGGGTCATCTAAAAATAACTGTTTCTTATGAATTCACAAAGAAATCCAACATTCAAGTGGAAAATCGTTCATAAGATGCACACGCTTATAAGCCGCACCTTGATTTTCAAGTCCCAAAAAAAACAACAAATGGTGCTGCTTATATGCGTGCAAATACGGAACATAGAAAAATTTCCAGAGGTACCGTCTCAGCAATCTCTCTAGCAATCACTCAAGGTGAAGAGCTTCACAAATCATCATGTGTAACAGACCACACAAAAATACGAAAAATAATTTAAATCCGATAGTAAGGTGCGTACCCTTTACTATAATCACATCCACTAAGTAAAGGTCTCCACGTGGGCCCATTAGTATGCAATGTCTTTCGTTTCAGGTGTGTCTAATTCCGCTTACACTCTTCATTACATACTTCTTATAATCAATTTTTCTCTACACTTTCCATATCCTGGTATACAACTTCAGCTTCCTTTACGCCTTTTGGAATTATTAATTCCACGCTGGATACAAAAATACTTTCACTCTTTTCCGCAGGAGATAAGATTGTCGTAAAATAGTTCAAAGGGCATCTTTTATGCAGTAAAGAGCAATACTAAAATTGTAGGTATGTTAATGAATTAAGTATCGTAGTCTTTATTGGATGTCATCGCATGTTACCGCTATGTGCTAACGGTTAACTTGAGGAAATCGTAAAACGCGGTTAGAAGGATGCCAACAAATATTGCCAACAAGTTCATATTTCACTCGAATTTTCTATTTGAACAATTATTTCTCCACACTGGAGCACACTATAATCTTGTTCAGGAG
Organism: Andricus quercusramuli; assembly: GCA_932178445.1. Lineage (NCBI taxonomy): Eukaryota > Metazoa > Arthropoda > Insecta > Hymenoptera > Cynipidae > Andricus > Andricus quercusramuli. The sequence goes on along the minus strand of CAKNXH010000069.1, from coordinate 849,579 downwards.
AACATGCTTCTGTAATGAGATTGTAATGCCCACATTGAAATCCAGTTAGTAAATCCAGAGAAAAAAAAATTTACAAATTGACGCAAATTATCATCATATGAATGTTGCATTAAAACTCAAAGCAACAACTCGCTTCGCATTGACGCAGGATTAGTGTGCAGCGCATTGGAATTGGAAATTCTGATTCTCTGATGCAGAAAATGTCTTGTGGACGCTGACCTACCGGTTTATTAACACTCCTCACAACTTAGAGAGTTTAGAATCCTTTATGCAATGAGTACTTTGAAAAGCATTCATTATACAATCCTAAAAACTGAAGAATTACTAAAAGGATAAGAAATATCGAAAACAGATTTGCAGCATAAAAATTAGTCAAAGTAATGTTGCGACTACAAAAAAAGGTTTCGTAGCCTATTTAGCCTAAATATGTCGTTCAAAACCCTCCCTCTCATACTTTTCCTGTCCTACTCCCTGTACACTCCTCTACTTCCCCTCCCTCCATCCCCAAACTTCTTTCTCATCTACTTCCACCACTCTACACTTCTCCCCAAATTTCCCCTCACTTCCTTTAAATATGCTAACCTCACTTTTCCTACTTACTGTCCCATCATTTCTCACCACTACTCCTACTTCCTTTACCCTCATTTCCTCTCATGTCCCCACTACAGCTTCCTTCATTTTCCCTTACTTCTCCTCCAATCATTTTCCCTACTCACCTCCCTTCATTTCACTCCACTTCTCCTACGTTCCTTCCCTCAATTAACCCTAGAACCCCTTCTCAAATTTCCCCTGCTCTTGTGAGTTGCGAACTGTGAATTGTGATTTCTGAGTTGTGAGTCGCGACTTCAGAGTTTTTTCTCACTTCCCCTTCTTGCAAAAATAACGAAAAAATTACAGACTTTACAGACAAAAATTATCTCAAAACATGGGAACTAAAAAAGCTGACTTTCCTTGAAATGCCTGAAGTTTCAACCAAGTGTTTAAATTCTCAAACTGCAAATATTAATTTTCAACAAATGAGATTATTTTCAACCACGCAAAATTAACTTTCAACCAAACAGTTAAATTTACAACAGAAGAATTATTTTTAACCAAAGAATACAAATTTCAAGCAAAACAAAATTTTTTTAACAAAATAGTTCAATTTTTAACCAATCAGTTGAATTTTCAGCCAAATGGACGAATTTTCGAACAAAAATGAATTAACTTCATCCAATAACTAAAATTGTTGAATTTTAGAGGAAAAAAAACAATTTTTTTTAAAGACATTTAAATTTTTAATGAGTCAAGTTAAATTTTAAACGAAAAAGTTCATAGCGTAGTTAAATTTCACTTAAAAAATTAATTTTCAGTATACAAAAAAACGAATTTTCGACAAAATAATTCAATTTCTAAACAAATTGATGAATCTTCAACAGAAAAATAAATTTCTAGCAAAGTAGTTTAACTTTAATCCGAGCAAATGAATTCTAAACCGAATAGATTAATTTGGGGTCCAACAGTTGAATTTTCAACCAAAAAATGAATTTTTAACAGAAGAATTATGTTTTGAGCCAAAAAATATATCTTCAACAACAAAACAAGAATCTTCAACAAAAAAGATGAATTCTGTATGAAAAATATAATTGTTGAATTTTTAACAGAGTAGTTAAATTTTCAATTAAGCAAATGAATCTTAAACGAAAAAATAATAATTTTAACAAATTGATTAAGCTTTCAAGTTGAAGGTCAATAATTTTTCAACAAAATAATCGAATCTTTGACGAAAGAAAAAATTTTTTCACGATGTACTTGAATTTGCATCCGAAAAATACGAACGCTCAACCGAAAAATATAATAGATATTTCAGCCAAAACGACGAATTTTCAACAAAATACATCAATTTTAGATAGAATAGTTGAATTTTCAATCATATAGTTGAATTTTCAATTTAAAAAAAAAATCAGAAGAAAGTTGAATATTCATTTTAAAAAATTTTGTTTAACCAAGAAAGACGAGTCTTATAACCAAAAAAGATGAATATTCAACAAAACCGTTAAATTTTTGGCCAAAAATAGTGCCTTTTTAACAAAATGGTTGAATTTTCAAAAAAATATTCAAATTTTCAAAAAAAAAATTTATTTTCAAGTATATTTTTAACCAAGAAAGATGACTTTTCTCCCATAAAAGTTGAATTTTTGATGTCAAAAGACGAATTTTCTATGCCAAAGGACGAATATTTAACAAAACAGGAACCATAAACTGAGCACCTGATATTTCAAGCCAAGAACATGAATTTTTTAGAAGATACTTGAATTTTTAACAAGAAAAGTTGAATTTTTCTCAAAAAAATTAATTTCGATCCAAAGACAAAGAAAGAGATCCAAAACACAAATTTTCTATAATCTAAATTTTAATATTTAATATTCAATCTATATTTTAACCAAATAGTGGAATAGTTAGCCAAAAGAGATGAATTCTGAACAATGGCTATGGCTATAATAGTCCGTTTTCCACCAAAAATAATAAACTTTCGACCAAAAATAGTTATATTTTCTTATTGGGTTCTATCAATTCAGTTCGCATCCTTGCGAAAGAAGGAAAAAAAGTGTAAATTTTTCAAGAACAGGGGAAAAGAAAAATTCTTGAAAAAAGTAGAAAAGATAGGAAAAGGACAAAGTTTTATATCATAAATAATGGAGATGAAATAGAAAGAATATTTTGATGATTAGCAGATTTTCTGAGATGGCAAGTGTTGTGGAAACTCTGGTGGCGGCAAAGTTGCATAATTACATAAATTAGTGAAGAAGAAGCAGCCGACGCGTGTCTGATTTCCCTACGAATAGCCGATCGAGGCCCGCGGGCTGGCTGGGTGATTTACACAGCTAATACTACCATATGTCGACTTTACTGGTTACAAGCTGTTAAACATTCTTAATATTCGGCGACGAAGGTGGAGTCGGCGAAGCGCGGCGACCCTGTAGGGTCCCTTCGCTTCGCGCGCGGATTAATGAAAACTGTTATTAACGCGCGACATCACATAATTTTCTGCACACACGCGAGGAAAGTTCTTCAAAGAAGCAGTGACCATAAATCCTTGCTTTTGAAATTCACTTTAAACCTAATGAAAAATACTTAACTTTCCTTTTCTGTAACAAAACCGAAACCTTTGCTCAACCCTTTAAAGTGAAGAAAAGAATTTTCCCCATGACCTTTGCACTTTTGGTATTTCTACCTGTAACTAAATAGATAAATTACGATTTTGATTTAATTTATGACTTATTTTTGTCGTAACTTTCGCTAAACAAAATGCGAGTCGCACAGGATGGTCGTAGGTCAGGCAAAACCTGAAAATCAGGGGAAATCAGATAATTTTATTGGTAAAAGTCAGGGAAAAGTAAGGGATTTTTAAAAAAATTCTTTGAGAGGCACTTCAAATATCTGTTAAGGATAGCAATTTTTAATTTTCAAATTGAAATATCTTTATTCGGTTTATGAAAGATTCTATACTAAAAATGTTAGAATGTTAAGATTCTAGTCTTTGAATATTAATGGCCAGGGTGAATAAAAAACTGATCAGGGAAAAATTAGGGGATTTTGAAAATGAAGTTTTGCGGCCGCCCTGATATAATATTCTTGGCAGTAATTTATTTGCCCTGTATATCTATTTCTTCGTAAGGTGGTTAAAATTCTACAATTTTTGTGAAAATAGATTTTTTTGGTTAAAAAATTCATCTGTTTTAGTAGAAATTCCATTCTTTTTTCAAATTTAAATGCAACTGCTTGATTGAAAATTATTATTCTTTAATTGAGAATTCAACTATTTTGTTGAAAAGTCTCTCTCGTCTCTTTGATAAAAAATTTGGCTTGTTTGTTAAAAATTCGTCTTTTTTTAGAAAATTAATATTTGTGGTTGAAAATTTGTTCTTTTGGTTTTGAAATTCAAAATAGTTATATTTTTAATTTTCCTCTATTTTCAACAGTTGTAGCTACTTTGCTCAAAATTTAATCATTCTGTTGAAAATTCAACCATTTCTATAAACTCAAAGGATTTCAAAACATTTGAAATAATTTATGTTCGTTTAGAGAATCCCTATGAGGTTTCAGAAATTAAAAAATGTAGAGGAATTTCGAAGGATTTTGTTGATTTTGAGGGACCTAAATAAATTTTATGTTATTTAAAAACATTTCCTAGAATTTCAGAAGATTTGGACGGATTTTATAATATTTTAATGAAATTTCAAACGAATTCTTGCGCAAAAATTGAAGAATTTCAAAGCATTTCAAAGATTTGGAAAGATTTCCAATTTTTTAAGTTATTTCCAAGGATTTTGAAAATTTGTAAACAATTCCTAAAATCTTGGGATATTTCAAAACACTCCAAGGGTTTAAATAGATTTTGGAAAATTTTGAAGTATTTTAAAGGTTTTAGAGTATTTAGAAGATTTCAAATAATTTTCAAAGACTTTCACCAATGATGACAAGGAATTTTAGAATATTTCAATGAAATTTCAAAGAAATTATTCACAAGAATGGAGGAATTTCAAAGTATTTTGAAGGTTTTCAACGATTTGAAGATATTTTTAGATATTTCAAGTATTTCCCAAGATTTGAATGAATTTAAAAGATTTTAGGTTATTTAATAAAATATCCATTAAAAAGTACACAATTTTTTAAATTGCTATTGCTTCAAAAATAATTTAACACTTTTTAAGATTATAGGCCTTTCTACTATCAACTAAATACGCCCCTTAGATTTGGTGATCTACATTTATAGATTTGACGAAATATTAAGCAGGAAGTAAAAATATTTGAAACCTTTTGAAAAGGGTTTTGATCTTCTGAATTGTCGTAAAAGATATAAAATAAAGTGATTCGATGAAAGATTTGAGAAAATTGTATAATCACCTTTTATGCTACATTTTATTAGCTTTTATTATATTCGAAATCGTTCTTTAGAATGTTTAGGTTATTTCAGTAATAGTAATTTTCAAAAATTGTAAAAAATTAGGTTCTTCAGGAATATTTTTCTAAAAATTACACAGCTTCTCACACCTTTTAATTTTCAAACAGTGTATTTTCCATATTGTTTTAATTTTCTTTCCTTTTGTTCTCATAGCTTCAATTATTTCCTAGTTTGGGTGTTTTGGGTAGTAACTAACTAAATTTCATATTCAATAAGACATGGTTCATTATATTTGGAAAAATTGCATAAAAAAGGCGTGGTGGGGGAGTGGAGAGATAAAAAATGGTAAAAGAATGTGTTATATAATTTATTGATGCGTTCTTCCAAAGAAAGAGAGAGAGAGAGCGAGAGAGAAGCTCTGTTTTTGTAAAACTCTAAAGAAAAAATAAATCTTTTCTATTGGAAACGCGTGGCGCCTCATCGAATTCCAGTACGATGCTCATAAGAGTACAAAATAAGTGTAAAATTACAATAAGTGAGGAAACCACATTCGAGGCTTATTAGCCTAATCGCATTCATTAAATGAAGTTAATATGCAAATACGTGGAAGCGCTCGTTATTTATAGTATAGCATGGAATATTACGGCCATTAGAGTCATACGAACATTCAATGTGTCACCCAATTAATTAACCCACAGTTTATTCCATAGTGATAAACAAGTTCGAAAGTAACACTTTTTTCTACACCTCTCCTAAAGATAATTTTTCGCTGGAGTAAAAATAATACCATCAACCTAGCGCACTTAGAACAAAGAATTTTTTATTCAAATAAAGTTTAATTGATTGAAAGAAAAACCACTGGCTCTCATTCAAAGAAAAGTTTATTTGGTTGAAAGAAAAAGTGTTGGATTCCAATGAAATTTTCTTCAATTTAAAATGATTTTCATCATTTTGAAGTCATTTTTGGTGACATGAAAAAAATTATTTTAAAGAAATGGTTTCTTTAATTCAAGATAAATATTCTTCTGAATGTATTAACCTACTTCCCAAGTATTGGTTACGAAAAAGTTTACAGAACACTAATTTCATAATTATAGGTACAAGTTATGAATTAATAAAGAAATGTTGGCATTGAATTGATCGTAAATCCAAAAAACCTTTTTCATGGGAAAAAACCATTTTCTCTCTCATATGACATTGCAAACGATCTCTGTTTTACGACTTCCTGGGAGTGCACGTGGACCAAAGAATTTCCCAATTTTCACAGGCACGCGTTTCAAACTGAGTTTTCTGTCTAACGACCTCATAACTTCGGGGTAGATTGACATTATCCAAAATCCTACATCTGGGTCCGTACATCAAGGGGGCGGATAGAAATTTGTAGTTTTAGATAGGCAAATCATTCCGTCTCAAAAGCGATAATAGACCCCACGATGATTTTTTTGTTGGAGTCATTAGTCAAGCTGAAATTCGATTATAGAGAATCGATAAATCTTGATCCTGCCGGCAATTACAACTATTTCCGGGTGCTTTGAGTCCTTGAGTCTGTTCATATTTATTACGTATTAAAAACTACCTCTCCTCATTTAAATCAGACTTGACTCATTTTTTTAAACAATATTCAAAATAACAAAAAACTCTTCGTTCAAAAACTACGTCACAATACCGACGGAAGGGGGGGGGGGCTAATAGGTGTTGTCCCCTTTTTTAAAACAGAATTACTCTTTTTCTGCCTTTTTCAACAAACTTCCCCTTTTTCTCGTTGTTCCGCTTAAATGCGAACTAAATTAATAGAATTCGTTAATAAAATCCAACAATTATTTGTGAAAATGTTTTCTTTAATTAAAAAGTCTACTATTAAATTTGTGGTTGAAAATTCATCTATTTTGAAATAATTCTCTTAATTAAAAATTTAACTAATGTTCTTTTAACTAAATTTAATCAAACATTTTTTATTGAGAATTCATATTTTCCGGTTGAAAATTCAAGTACTTGATTGAAAGTTGAACTACTTTGTTACAAATTCATTTTGTTGTTAGAGATTGAACTTTTTTGTTGAAAATTAGTTTTTGTCTTAATTAAAAATTAATTTTTTTGCTGAAAATTTATGTATTTTTTTGAAAATACCCTTACATGGTTGAAAGTACGACTAAATTGTTGAATATTCATTTTATTGGTTAAAACTGTAACTGTTTTGTTGAATGTTAAACTTTTTTGTTAAGCATCCATTTAATTGGTTGAAGATTTAACTATTTAGTTGAAAATTGTATTTTTTTGGTAGAAAATTAATTTTTTCAACCAACAATTTAATTCTTCCATTATTGGTTGGAAATTAATTGTTTTTAGTTGAAAATTGTTAATTTTCAGTACAAAATTCAACTGTTTCGTTAGAAATTCATGTATTTATTTGAAAATTCAACGGTTTGTGAACAACTGGCCTTTTTGGCTTGAATATTCAATAATTTGGTAGACATTTTTTTTCTCTATTGACTGAAAAATCTTTATTGATTGAAAATTCAACTTTCGTTGAAAGAATGTCTTTTTGTTTAGAAAATTCTCTTCTTTTGGTGGAATTTTTTTTATTCAGAACGGAACTATCTGGTTAAAAAATCAACTACTTGGTTGAGGTATCAACTATTTTGTTGAAAATTCGTATTTTTTGGTTGACTCCAACTGTTTTTTGTCAAAACTAAAAATACTTTTTGGTTTACTTCAACTGTTCTTTATCTAAAATAAAAATATTTTTTGGTTGAAATATCAACTAATACATTTTTGTATAGAATCCCTCTTCTTTGGTTGAATTCAACTGTTTTTAATTAGAAATTCAAATATGTTTTGGATTTAAAATTCAACTCTTAACTAAAAAAGACTTCTCCTGGATTAAAAATGCAACTTTCTTTGTGAAAATTTAATTAGCTGTTGAGAATTCCACTATCTTCTTAAAAAGACATCTTTCTTGGTCAAAAATTCAACTGCTTTGTTGAACATTTTTCTTTTCAGATATAAAATTCGTCTTTTTGGATTGAAGATTCGTCCTTTCGGATCGAAATTTCATCTTTTTTGGTAGAACAGTTCTTTGTCAAAATTCCTCTCTTTTTCTTTAAAGTTCAACTATTTTGTTGCGAATGCAAGTTTTTTGTGTGAAATTAAGTTTTTTTGTTATTCGAAAATTCTAGTATTTTGTTGAAAAATCATCTTAGTTGAAAATTAATCTTTTGTTGTTTAAAAGTCAACTGTTAAAAAAAGTAGATTTTTTAGTATGTTGTTTTATTTTAGGCGTTTAGCAAATGAAATCACAGAAAAAAATTGTATGAAAAAGCAGGAGGAGGGGGATGCACGTATTTGTGATCTGTGACAAAGAAGGCGAGGAGTGGAAACGTTTTTAAAATAGCGTGAAAAATTTTTGAACGGCCCTATCACAGAAAAAACTTGTTCTAACTAATTAGAACCAATTCTTGATTCCTGAATAGCTGCAAGAAAAATGAACCCCCTTTGCTGAAATGAAACCCAAAGCGATGAATTTGTTCCAAAGGAGACTTCAGTTGGATCTCCAAAGGAACCCAATTTTAATAGAGTCTCCTTCCAAGGAACCTATATTTTTCGCTTTGCATACTTCAAAATTTTATCTAGTTAATAACAAGACTTACACGTTAAAGCATAGATGTAATTTAACTGTGGCGGACATTATTTGAAAAAGAGAACTTATAAAGTGTAAACATAAAGGCGTATTAATATGCAAGAATTTTTGTTGTTCCAAGTCATCGATTGGCAGATTCCATAAATCCCTAACTACCAACTTCACATTGCAAGCGGTTGGTTTGTGAATCCGGCTCCATGTTGTTCTATTCAAGTGTTTCCAAAGGAACCCTTTTGGGTCTCTACAAGTTTCCATTGAAATTCAAGTTCTAAAAGATACCAAGTTTTATTTAGGCCGCAACTTTAGTGAACCCCCAGTTTTTTCTGTGATCTATATTCCAAACATTTTTCTGTCGAAACAATTATATTTTTAGAAAAATGTAGAGATCTGCATCTCAAAAGTAAAATGCACGAGATAAATTTGGTGTGACTAAAAGACAAGGGGCAATAATGCTTCTCGAGGAACGGATCCATCGAAGAAGTAATCACCGGGGCAGGCGTTTCTGCCTGTCTTCTGCTCAAAGCTGAGAATAAATTATGAAAATTTCCTGTATATCTGAAGTGATCAAAGCCGCCGCGTCTCATTGTGCGCGCGTCGAGTTTAGCGCTCATAAACGCAAAGATAGTCCTGTGTGAATACTGTATGTGAATAATGTAACGACGACGATGGGCACAAGTGAGAATGATGTCACGCCGACGACGACTCGAGAAAACAATAAAACGGCTCTTAGTTATCTGACATCATGTGTCATCGAGCCCATTCACACAGGCCTATGCACTCTTCTTTTCTACAACAGGGGAAGAATAGTCGCACCGGAATTCGGTTCTCTGAGGCGTAACTAATCCACCTTTGAAAAAAATTAATTGTTCGTACACGCGCATAAATTTATGTCAAGAAATATCCGACGTTATCTTATTGTTCATCTTGTGCAGACGTGTTAACGGAAGTCATATATTATGGTCCAAATATGAGGCTTTGTTAAACATGAATTTAGAAATATGTACATTCTAACTTTTAATGAGTCAAAAGTGGCTTTTTAAGTCGGTAAATCGATCAAAAATGTCAATTTTCAGCCAAAAAATTAATTTTTAACAATGTAATTCCACTTTCAACCACGTAGTTGAATTTTTAACCAAAAAACATACATTCTCATCAACAAAATTTAATTTTCTACAAAAAAAATGAATTTTCAATAACTAAATAGTTCAATTTGAACCAAATAATAAAAAAGAACTTTTCACCAAGAAGATTATTCTTCTACCAAAAAGACGAATTCTTGACAAGCAAAAAAAAAAAAGAATTTTCGACAAAAATAGTATAGATTCAATTACCAACATTAATTTTCGGACAACAAGAAATACAAGTTTCGAATGAAATAGTTATCTTTTGAAGGAACAAGATGTATTTTCAAGGAACGAGATGAATTTTCAACTAAACTGATGAACCTTCAGCCTAAAAGCGAAATTGTTGAAAAGATAGTTCCACTTTCAGCAAAGTGGCTAAATTATTAACCGAAAAAGATTAACATTCAACTAAAAAAAAAATGAAATGTTAACAATATAATTTCACTTTTAACCACGTAGTTCAATTATGAACAAAAAATGATTTCTCAAACAAGAAGATTAATTTTCTACAAGAATAAAGATGAATTTCCAACAAAATATAAGAACTTTCAACCAAAAAATTAATTTTTTAATTAAAAAAGATTAATTTTCAACGAAACAAAAAGGATTTCAACAACAATATAGTTCATATTTGAAACAAATGAAAAAAAAGAACTTTCCTTCATGAAGATTATTTTTTTGCAAAAAATGAGGCGAATTTTAAAAAAAATGAATTTTCAACCAAAAATGAAATAGATCAAATTTTAATTGCCGAAATTAATTATCATCATCGAAAAAGCGAATTTGAAATAAAATAGTCCAATTTTCAACCGAAGAGATGAATTTTCAAGTGAACTGATGAATCTTCAAGTAAAAAAAGACTTTCAAGAAAGTAGTTCCACTCCCAATCAACTAGCTGAATTATTAACCAAAAAAGAGGAATTCTAAATTAAAGGGATTAATTTTCTACCCGAAGAAGACGATTTTTTAACCAAAAAGTTGTAATTTTAAACACATAATCAGTTGAATTTGCAAAGAAGAAATATTAATTTTTAAACAAAAATGAAATAGATAATTTTTCAATCATCAAAACAAATTTTCAACAAAATAGTTAAATTTTAAACCATAAAGATGAATCTTTAACCAAAAAAATTAATTTAAAAAAAAACAGTTGACATTTCAGCCAAATACGTTTGAAAAACTAATTTTCCATCGTAGAGATGATTTTTCAACTAAAATGAGGAATGTTCAACAAACAAAAATTAATGTTTAGGAAAGTAGTTTAAAATTCAACCAGTTAGTTTAATTCTCCTTCACAAAGATGAATTCTCGACAGAAAATGTAATGGTTGGTATTTCAGCCCAAAAATATTTTTATTTGTAATAAAAAACAGTTGCATTCAACCAAAAAGATTAATTTTTGAACCGTGAAGATTTTTCCTGCCAATAAAGAGTAATTGATCAAAGCAGTAACGTCCACTGACAGAAACAGTAATTTTGAATGATCTGAACACTAAGTTTTATTGATTAAATGAATAATTTTAAATCAAATAATCAGTAAATTTCACTAATTAAAGACGTCATTTTGAATGATATAACCAGTACTGTCAAATTAAATCAATCATTTTGATTCAACTAATCCGTAAATTTCAGTGTGTTGCTCAGTTATTCATGGTTCATTTTAAACATGTGTGAAACTGTAGAAATTTAATAAAGAATTTTTATTAAATATTTTACGATTTTATTATACCAGACAAAGCAGTCACTCCTATTGGCAGAAAATGAATCAATTAAACTGACAAATTAATTCAGTCAACAATATTAACTGATTCATCTGTTGAAACGATTGTTCTGTCAGTAGAAACTTCGTCTTTTTTGGTTAAAAATGCGACTGTTTAGTTAACAGATAACCGGTTTTGGTTGCGGATTTAACTATTTTGTTGTATATTTCCTTTTGCTGGTTGTATTGCACTGTTTTTTATTTAAAATTAAAGTCTTGTTTTTTGTGAAATATCCATTATCTACATTTTTCTTTGAAAGTTCATGTCTTTCTCTTGAAAAATCAACTATTTGATTGCAAATTATTATTATTATTTCTCGAAAATGCAATCAGTCCAGAAATAATTAACGTTTTTATAAATTCATGAGCTTATTTTGAAGGTAATTTTTAGCAGAGGTTTTCGAAATTATCAAGATTTTTTTAGAATTTTTTCCTTAGATTCTGCATTCGGGTCAAGCTTTGTGAAAAAAGTAGCGGAATTTCAAAAATGTGTAAATACTTACAACATTTTCAAAAAATAATTATTTATTATATTTGGATCAATTTCAGTAATATTTATAAAAATATTGTTGTTTTCAATGTTTTAAATCATGTGGTGATTACGATCATTATTTTGAAATTTTAAAACTGTTATTTGAGTTTACGTGAGACTCTTACAAGTTTTTTACTATTTCAATCAATGAAAATAAAAAATATCTCATGTATCATTTGAAATTCTAAGTACTGATTTAATAAATTGAATTTTTACTCATTTAGATTTAGAGCGTAAAATTTTCGTATTTTTCAGGTATTTACGAAGTGATTATAATGGTACTTGAAGAGCTGAAAAATGTGATGAGCTTATCGCTTTTTTAACTCTTGAAAAATATTTGAACAATGAGATTTTCTTAAATGAGGTTAAACAACCCTCACAAGTCGATCCGCCTTCAGCTGCGGTTGTTTTTAGAGCAACCTAACTTAAACAGTTATTTTTAAGGAAATTGACTGCCACTCAGAAACGGTCGATTATCGCTATTTTAAGCTCACTGGCTTCCACGCAATGAAAACTCGATTAGAAAGATTTTTGATAGGATAAAATATTTCCCATATATCTTGTGAAAGAAAAAATGTTATTGTTATTATCTCGCATTTAATCAATTTGGAAATTTGAAAATAGTGTTAAAAAGGGGTGCGATAAATAATGATTTGTGTTTATTAATTTAATGCTATTATCTTGCTATTTCCAACTGATTTGAAAATCACTTTTCAATCTACTTAGGATATAAATAAGTCAAAGTATATGAAAAACAATAAATCCTAGATTCTAGATTCTGATCCTGAGAAAAATAAATTTCCTTGACAATGCCAAAATTGAACTTTTAAAAAAATGTCTTTCTCAGCATTATTGCCAAAAGAAGAGACATATATGGAAGAAATCAAATCTATTGTTTCATATAAATTTTACTTTATACACAAAAATGCTTTAGTTTCAATCAGAAAAATATTTTTAGTCACCAATCGTGAATATCATTGCTTCAAATAAACTGTTATTCACTCTTTAAACATGAATAAATAAAAATTCCTCGTTAAAAGAGCTATTTATATTAGACTGCTTATAAGGAGTCTCGTATTTATATTTTAAGCAAATAAGAAATTTTTCTACAAATAAAATAAGATTTCAGACCCGCTTGGAACATAGGCATGGTTTCCGCTTACACTGAATTTTTAATCAAGAGATGTTGGAAATTTCATATACATACTATATGTTGCCGAAAATTTTAAAAAATTTTAAATGGTAATTTTATAAATTGCTCGATGAAAAATACTCATGAATATCTTTAACAACATTTCACCATGAAATAGAATATTGATGCTCTATCTACATTTTGAGGACAGAGTAGGAAATAGATTGCGGCAAAGTTCGGAAAGAATCAAAAACGATTGAACAGATTAAAAAAATATATTGTAGCTCAGATTGTAGAACTTTGATTTGTGAATCTTTAAAATTAAAGTGTTTTCAATTTTGACAATTTACAATTAAAGATCATACACGTTTTAACTATAACAATTCAAAATTCTGTTATTATGATGGTTCAGATTCGAAATTTCTTCAACTTGGAAGATTTAGTTATAAAAATTAGATATTTGATTGTCAAAATCGTCAAAATTAAAGAATTTTCATTTATGTAGTTCTTTAAAATTGAAGACTTTTTGATTGTAAAACTTTAGAATTGTAGAGTCTAAATTGAAAATCTTTAAAATTGAAGAATTTCTCATTTTTACAATTGTTGCAAAAGTTGCAAATTGCTGTGTTTATTTTGTTGAAAACTCATTTTTTCTGGTATAGAAAATCAATTTTTTGGTTAAGAGTGCAACTATTTAATTGAAAATTAGTCTGTTTCAGTTCAGGATTAAAGTATTTTATTGAAAATTTGTATGTATTTTTTGGTTAATTTCAACTATTTCTGATTTCAAATTAAAATCTTTATTGGTACTCTCTTCAAAATTAATTTCTTCTCATTAAAGATTATTAATTTTAGTTGAAAAGTTATCTCTTTGGTTGAAAATTCAACTACTTTGTTGAAAATTAATTTTTTAAACTGACAATTTGAACTGTTCAGTTGAGAATTCAACTGTTTTGGCCGAAAGTTAACTATTTGGTAGAAAATTCGACTATTAGTAAAAATGCAACAGCTTTCTGAAAATTTCGTGTTTTTAAATTCAAAATTCATGTTTTTGATTCAAATTTTATTAATTAATTGAAAAATTGGTTGAAACTTGATCTCATTTACTTTAGAAATTCAACTATTTGCTAGAAAATTAATTAAATTTGTTGAAAATTAAACTATTTGGTTAAAAAAGTGCCATTTTTAATACCCTTGAATTTTCAACAAAATAGTTTCACTCTTACTAAAATAATTGACTTTTTACCAAACTGCTGCCTTTTCAACATACAAATATTCAATTAAATATTCAATTCAATTAAATACGTGAAATTTCAACCTAATAGTTGAATTTTTAACAAAAAGGATAAGTTATTAATTATAAAATGAAATAGGTAAATTTGGAGATAAAAAATCATTTAAAACAAATTATGAATTAATTAAATACAACGAAAAAGACGAGTTTCTAACAATATAGTTGAATTCTTAACCAAATAGATGAATTTTCTCTCAAGAGGACAAATTTTCGACAAAATACTTGAATTTTCAACTAAAAATATAAATTTTCCACCCAAAATGCAATTATTGCATTTTCAATGGAGAAAATTAATCACCAACCAAAAAAAACTAATTTTTAGCAAAATAGTTCAATTTTGAACCAAAAAGATGAATCTTCAACCAACGAAATAAAATTTTGAGCAAAGTAGTTCAACGTTCAACTAAGTAGTTGAATTTTTCACTCAAAGAAATGGCTTTTCGGCAAAATAGTTCCACTTTCAACAAAATAATTGAATTCTTAACCAAATAGCAGAATTTTCAACCAAACGAGATGAATTTCGACTCTAAATGATAATGGTAGAATTTTCAACAGCAACAGGATATTTGTTTTCGCTAAGAATAGTTTGATTTTCTTATAAAATTCTATTCAAATTTAAACAAAAAAGCCATAAATAGGAGAAGTTTCTTGAAAACCGGGGACAAATAAGAATTCTTCAAAAAAAGGGGAAGAAGATTTTATGGACGGCGCCTAATCTGTTAAGGTGATCTTCCGTCTAAGTTATACTTTAAATTATATCAATGGTCTCAAACGAAAAAATGTATAACAAATTTAATAAAAAGTATTCCCATACTACTGCCAAATAGTTTAAACTCATTATTCACTGTTTGATGATTCCAAAAACGCTGAAATGTGGAAATTACCAGGGTGGGGGGGGGGCTTACTGACCCTCACAAAGGGCGTTACATGGTTCAAAATTTGAGAAAAAAGACTTGACGTGAATTATGCACGGCCTCTAAACGCTTTTCTTGCTAGTGTAAGATAATCGGCACGTTTCACTGATTTTAGTAGCTACAAATCATTTATAACTTTGTATCTAAAGTTATACGCCAGCTTATTATATGTCCGTAGTCTTTCCGGGCAGGTCACAATTCTCTTTCGTTCCCTATCAAGAAGCATACTTAACTTACATAATATATAGGCTGTATAGTGCCTAGTCTGGACGTTTGTGTACTCTTACACGTATGCATAAAGGCAGATCCATTGATATCGTCCCTCGCCTGTTCTCGCATCCAGTCGCATATGGATGGAGACTGGCTCATAGTTCATGGATAGTAAACGATGGAAGAAAGGACGAGTCTTCAGTAAACAGATGCAAAATTACCGACCAAGAAAAGATCTTTATCAAAATCGCAATTTCGTTGTCATATTACTGTAATATTACCTGTTATTTGGTATACTTAAATGCACAGACGGATTTATCACTGACTGCGGTTGCCATAAAGATAACTCAAGAAACAGGGATGATATTTTTTATAAATGTTGCAATGACCCTATAAAATTTCATATGCAATTTTCCTTTATTGTTAATATAGCTGGAGAACTGAAGATAAAAAGAATATCTTGGCGATGAAAAAATATTCTATGATTCCCGTATGTTCTCTCTGAAGGAGAGAGAACGAGGAAAAGCGAAAACAGGCAGAGGTCTTTGCAGGAGGCTGTAACCTCCCTTCCTCATAACTTCCTATCGTGCAATTAATCTCATTATTAATTATCGACGCGAACGCTGACCCCGTTAACCTGCAAGTAGTACAGAGATATCCGATAGATATTAGCCAAGAAACTACTAAGACCCTCCTGAATGCTTTTCTGCTTATCCAACCTAGCTTCCCTGCCCAATCTAGACACTTTCACACAAAGAGATTTGAGATTATTCAAATTTTCGCAAATTATTACCGAAAAATATTTACTTGCTGGTAAATCATCGACGTAGGACGTCATTGTAGAGATACTAGTATTTAATATAGCTGAAAAAAACGAAGTATATCTTGAAAAATTAGTCAAAGTAGGCACCGTGTACCTACAAAAAGGGTTTTGTACGATTGTATCCTATCAAGACGTTACTCAAGTCCCCAACCCCCACTTCCCCTCCCCTACATACCCTCATTTCCCCTATTTACTCCCCTTCAGTTCCTGTCATTCGATCTATCTCCCCTCCCCTTATTTCCCCTGCTTTCCCTCCCTTAATTTGTGCTACCTTCCCTTCCCTCAATTCCCCTACTTCACATACCTTCCCTTCCCTCATTA
Organism: Andricus quercusramuli; assembly: GCA_932178445.1. NCBI lineage: Eukaryota > Metazoa > Arthropoda > Insecta > Hymenoptera > Cynipidae > Andricus > Andricus quercusramuli. The sequence continues at coordinate 832,949 of CAKNXH010000069.1, read as the reverse complement.
ACTCTCACTTACTCTTCTTTTCTTACCCTAATTTTCCCTTTCTTCCCTTACTACCTTTCCCCTATTACCCCTTCACTTCCACTACCTTCCCTTCCCTCACCCTACTTCACCTACTCACCACTACGGACGGACACCAGATTGAAACTAAATGGGTTTTTGCCTGGGGCTTGAAATCCTAAAAAAGGGCTGAATTGTGCATTTGTTGATTAAATGTATTTCAACAATTAAACGCTTTTACAGAAAAATAAAGAAATGTTGAAAATTGTTACTGGAAAGTAATTGTCCACTCCAAGAAAAACGAAAGCCTATTTTTTCAATAACAGCTGAAAATGTATTTGTTTATTAAATTTGATAATAATGTTTGAAAAAAATAGTTGTTTTCTAATAAGTACTAATATTAAAAATATTCTAGGAAATTTAAAAAATTTTTTAAATGGTGATTTTATAAATAGCTCGTTGAAAAATACTCATAAATAAATTTAACAACATTTTACCATGAAATAGAATATTGATTCTCCATCTAAATTTTTAGGACAGAATAGGATACAGATTGCGGCAAAGTTCGAAAAATATGAAAAATAAAATATCTTAGTCTTGTTAATCCTAGGAAGAGTATTTTTTGCTCAATATAAGTAAGCTTTCCCAGAAACAGTGTAGACTGATTTGAAACATTTGTGTGCAATTGCAAACAGTTTGAACAAAATAGGAGACTTGAATTTTCAAAAATACATCATTTTTCACTTTGTTAGTTTCATGTATAAAACAAGGAATCCTTTCACAAAAGTTGGCCTTCACTTAGTTATTCTAAATATAGCACAGAATCTATATAAAAAATAGAACTTGAAAATCAGTTAAGAATTGTAACTTCTAACTTGAATTTGTCCACAAAAAGCCATTGAGACGCGACTGAAAAACTTTGACAATATTAAAAAAAAAAAAGAAAGAAAAACATTTTTACTTCTTTGTAGGTAACTTTAGGGCAATTTAGATATTATATTTATGTATTCAGTTTATAATTTCACTATATCTATTGGACCGATAAGCAAGGAAAAAAAGGTTTATTACATAACCAATATAGAAATTGATATTTTGATTGAAATTTTTTGATTTTCATAAATTTTAATAGCTTATGCGTTCAATTTTACACAATTATTTTATCGTCCGATATTCCCAAATATCGTCCAATTTTCCTAAAACTACTATAAAATAACAATACATAAAATAAATCTATTATCAAATTATTGCCTTTGACATGGAGTGCCCCAGTATGCAAATTGAAAAATAATTAACTTTGAACAGTGAATTTGTTCATATAATTATAATTCTGATATGGAAAAGGATATTTCAGTAAAGAATCAAAATTTCGAATCCAATACAGAGAATTTTCTAAATGATTTAAATTTTTACAGGAAATTTCGTATTGAATTTTAATTTTGACTTTGTAACAGGGGATTTTGCGAAAAAAGTATAGTTTGGAGACACAACTGGAAATTTTGGGCAGAAAATTATATTCTGCTTTTAATTAAGGAAATTAAAATAAAAAATTCTTGTTTTGAGTCAAAATTTGTAGAAATTTGAAACTTTCATATTTTTGAAAAAGTCTGTTGCTATATTCCTTGATTAAAATAGAAGAGTTGGTAAATAATTATGATTCTGACTTGAAATAGGGAGTTTTGTAAATGAATTAAATTGTGACTTGGTACAGGAAAATTTCTAAAAGAATTATAATTCTGTGTTTGAAAGGGATATAAATATAAATCGGAATTTTCGTAGAGAATTATTTTGCCGAAAAGATCCGGATGTTTGTACAGAAATTTCGATACACGTGCCACGGCAATTTAAATATCCTTGAAAGAGTTCAAACAGTATCAGATAAGTAAGAGTGCTTATGGCAGGTGGATTAATATTATCGTTTGAAAAATAATGTTATATAAAGTGACACGTTTTTTACTTTTTCAAGGTTTCTGCGTAGAGAATTATATTATCTAGACTTTTTAAACACTTATTGATAACTTGAGAACTGAAATGAGAAAATAATGTTTATTCGTCAAAAATTATAATTTATTCTTTGAGACAGAGCATTTTTGCAAATTGGTACAGGATTTTAATTTTCACTTTAGAACACGGGATTCTCGTTAGAAATTGTAATTTAGACTTCAGGGCAGGCAAATTTCGGAAAGATTTTTCTTCGACTTAAAACAGAGAATAATTTTGGACATGGAACGGGAATTTTAAAAACTAATTTCAATTCTGATTGAGAAAAGGGAGCTCAGAAACGTTTTAAAAACAGAAATATAATTTTTCTATAAAATCCTTTGTTCCATTTCAGAATTTGAATTTTTATGACAAAAAGTGATATGGCATTTTAACTCAAAACTATTACAAATCGACTTGTCCAAATGACAAGGTTCTATCTCCGTAACAAAATCATTTTGTCAAAGATTTTTCAACAAAATAGTTGAATTTTTAGCTAAAAAGATGAATCTTTAACCAATTAGTTAAATTCTTAACAAATAGTCAAACTTGCAAACAAAAATATCCATTTTCAAGAAAGGAGGTACATTTTTTATCAGAAAAAATTGAATTTTCTACCAAAAATAGAATTTTCAGTGAACAAAGAAACAAAATAATTTCGAACAAAATTTGTAACGAAATAGATAAATTTTTGAATGAAGAGATAAATTTTCAAAGAAAATGATGAATTTTGAACTAAAAAATTAGTTCTCAACAAAGTATTTAAACTTTCAACCCAGCAGTTCTTTTTTTATTAACAAGAACAGATTATTAATTTACAATAAAATTGTTACATTTTTAGCCAATAGATCTGAAATTTTTACCAGAAGAGATACATTTTTAATAAAACACATACGTTTCCAACCTAATAGTTGAATTTTATATTTAAAAGTATGAATTTTCAACAAAAATAAGAATAGCTGGATTTTCAATTTTAAAAATTAATTATCAACAACAAAAAACGAATTTCCAACAAAGCAGTTAAATTTTCAACCAAAGAGTACAAGGAGTAACCAAAGACTAACCAAAGAATCTCCAACAAAATAGATAAATTTTGAATCAAATAGTTGAATTTTTAGCAAAAAAAATATAATGAATTTCAGAAGAAAAATATAATAGTTGATACTTTAACAAAAGAGGCGAATTTTCAACAAAATAGTTGAATCCTCAACCAAAACAGATTATTCATGTCCAACCGAACCGTGGCAATTTTAACTAAAAAAAATGAACATTTCTACAATAAGAGATGAATTTGCAACAAAAAAGATAAATTTTTAACCGAATAGTTGAATTGTATGATAAAAAAGATCAATTTTCAACCAAAAATAGACTAGTTATTTACAATAGTACTACTATAGTATAGTATATATTATTACATTAGTACATTAATAGTATTTTTGAACAACAAAGAAATGAAATTTCTACAAAATTAGAGACAAATTTTCAAGCCAAAAAGATAAGTTTCAATCAAAAATTATTTTTCAGTCTAAAAATGAAAAAAATCCAAAAAAATTGCTGAATTTTCAACAAAAACAGATTATTAATTTACCGACAAACAGTTGCATTTTTGAACAAGAAAATGGAACTTTTACCAAGAGAGATACATTTCCAACAAAATAGATGAATTTTTCACCAAATAGAAAACATGAATTTTCAACCAAATATGGAATAGTTTGATTTTCAATTTCAAATATTAATTTTAAACAAGAAAAAACAGTGTTGCAAAAAAATAGTTAAAGTTTTAACGTAAGAGATGAATCTTGAACAAATAATTTTTTTTTTTTTTAACAAACTCGTTGAATTTTTAACAAAAAAGACGAATTTTCAACAAAATACGTAGTTGAATTCTCGACAAAAACAAATTATTGATTTTCAACATAGCAGTTGTATTTTTAACCAACAAATATGAAATTTCGACAAGAAGAGATGAATTTTGGAACAAAAAAAAAAAAGAAAAAAAGATAAGGTTTCAACTTGGAAAGATTTTTCAGTCAACAAATAAAAATGTTTCATACAAATTGCTGAATTTTGAAGCTCAAAAGATGAATTTACTGGCACGCAGTTGAATTTTCAACTAAATAAAAAATTTAACTGAATAGTCGAATTTTGAATAAAATAATTAAATTTTCAACCCAAATAGTTTAATTTTGAGCCAAAAATATAACAGTACACTTCTCAATATTACCTAATAATAATTATTAATAGAAATTATTAATTCAGTTCTCAACAAAAGAAAGAAGAAAAGGGGTAGTTTCTTGAAAACAGGAGAAAAAGTGAAATTATTTTAAAAAGGCGAAAAGAGGTGGACAGGAAAAATAGTGTGATGTCTGGTAAATTGTAAATTGTAATAGTAAAGTGTATGGTGAATAAACGCCTTCTCCGAAATAGAACCTTTTTATTTGCACGCTCCGAGGTAACCTTGTCATTTAAAAAAGTTGAAATTATTATTTCCCAATAAAATTGCACTTATTCGCTCGGGAAAATGCCCAATGACCCGATTTCCTGGTAAAGGAAGGCACACATTAAACGTAGTTCAGGTACATAGACACCTGTATTCATGTTGGTGATACATGGTGGCGAAAGCACAAAGCTCTCTACTTAAGGTCTTAAGACACGCCACGGGGCTGAAAAGCCGGCAATAAATGGGACGCTGTATGGATGATAGGCATGGCGCATAATGCCCCAGTGATAGCCATCTCTTATGCACTTTTATGCGCCACCACATATGAGCCTAAGTATGTATCTCAGGCATCTATGTGGACATTTTTTATATACTGGGAGACCCTTAGCAACCTGTATACTGCCACCTACCGGGTGATTTAGAAGCACCCTTTTCCACAAAATACAGGGTTCACAAATAGTACGCCATGTCCACTTTTTGACCATTTTGAACCATTAATATTTTTAGGCTCATTAGTTGTTGAACTTTGTTTACAAATTAAATTTTTCCCGAAAGTTATTCTCTCAGTTGAAAAAAATATTAATTAAAATAGCGACATTGATTGAAAATTAGTATTATATTATCCCATGTCATTACTCGGTGTGATTGAGTAATATTCAGCACGTTCATGGCGTCGCCATGTCCAAAACCAATTCCCTACATCAACTTAAATAGATTCATAATCATATTAAAATTTGTGCTGATATGTTCTTGATCACGCATCAGTTTTGACCTATTAACTTATTTCGACATTTGACGTTTTAATTTATTTGAAAAGATTATTATTCATTTATTATTATTTATCGCATTATCTCAGTTTGGAATTTGAGAGACGTGGCGTACTATCAGGTTGCTGCAGATGAAATGGCCCTTTTTCATTTTATTATTGTTGATAGTTAATTCCAAAAATTATTTTATATTGAATCAAAAATAGTTTAATTCATAGAAAGAAATAGTAGAATCCTCAACCAAAAAAAATTATTTTTTAACCAGGAACACAATGTATCTAAAATCAAAAACGGCAATTTCATCTGCAGCAATCTGATATAACTTCAGGGGGACAAATCGTGGTAAAAATAGGGGAATTTTCCTTAGAAAGAAGGGGATTATTTCTTTCAAAAATACGAACGCAATGAACCAAAATTAATAAATTTAACACATCTATAAGAAGGCAAAATTATTAGCATTCTTTTGTCTCGCACAATTTTTAAACTGAAATATAAAATTAAAGGAATGCATCGTAGAACTAGATAACCGAAATTTTTATTTAATTGCATGAAACATTCTTAAAAAATGAAATACATATTTTGGTATAAGGATTTTTACAAAATATTATTTTTGAAACAATAATTTTTCGAAAATTTATATTAAAATATTGGATAAAATTTAGTTACAATTTTAATATAGTAATATTTTTTTCAATATGTGCGCATTGAAAGTTTTTGAAATTATTATAATTTAGTGCAAACATATATATATTAGCTTATTTTTTCGGATACTTAGCAAAAAATGTGTGTCGTACTGTGATATAGCGATCTTCAATTTTCAATTTCTCGAGACAGAATGATTTTCTTGGATCACACACTTTTTATTTTCATTCAGCATCCCTTTATCTCAAAAGCATGTTTTTATTTTCGCAAAAAATTAAAACTTCGTTCTTTATTCGCTCTCCAAAGCCGATTTTGAAAACTCATGAAATTTTAATCTCAAAATTCATAGTAGATTTTCTCGAAATTGGCTAATTTTTTCACATCAAACTTCATTTACAAGTGTTCAAAAATCGAAAATCTAAAAAGCATGATTTTTTTTATTTTCAAAGTAAAAATTGTATTTTGCATCGTAATCTGCACTGAAGCCCGGGTCCAATTTAAGGGCAGCGTCCCTTTGAGATTGTCAACTTCGACATCTATTTTCTCGAACCTGGATAACTTTTTTTGATCAATCTTTTCAGGTCTTATTTAAAGAAGATTTGAGCTCCAGATATGAAATTGTTTTCATCTTTTAATATTAATTATTACAAAACTTTTGTACTTTATTAATACATTAATTGATTACAAGTGGTAACCACAAATTTTAATGTTGTTTCAGAATTTTTATTTGAGAAGGAAATTTAAAAACAGTATACATGAGCAAAATTTTAGAATTTAATGAATGTATTTCTCCACTCTAAATATCACTAAAATTTATTTAATAGGTTAATAGCTTTGTCCATTATGTGCGTTTATCGCAAAAGCAACTTTTAGAACATTATTTTTTAATGTTCGTAATCAATTATTTTTAATAATTATTTTTTTATTTTACTTGGCCAACTTTTTACGACGAAATTTTGCAGTACGAGTAGACAGTGTCATAATTGAATTCAATTTTATATAATAACATCTATATAATAGCACTATAGAATCCAATGAGTCTTGATTAATAATAGCAATTACAGAAGAATAAACTATAAAACACGAGCATAAACTAAAATTGTTCAACAATTTATTAATTTTTTTTTAATCCAATTATTTTTTATAAAAAAACTGATTTGTGGTATGAAATGCCAACCAAATCAAAAACTAAAATGGTCTGAAAATTGTGAACTTAATGACTGAATGGCAATCCAAAGAACTATGGTAATCTAAAAATTCTATGATTTTTCAAATTAAAGTTACCAATTTCTGAAGAAAGACATTAACATGATCAAGAATTTTTAAAAGATTCTAAATCTTGTTCAAATTATAATGATTTTTGTTTAGAAATATCAATTTTCAATGTAAAACAACAACGTGACCTAAAATTATTAAAAATTGTGAATATTATTTGAATTCTAATGATTTTTAAATATATTTCTTAACTTCCATTGAAGAAAACTAACAAGAGTCAAAAATTATTTCAGCTTTATTTTAGAACAAAAATCATAGGATTTAGATCTAATTATTCTTATTTAAATATAACAATTTCAGGGGAAATACATCAACATAACCTAAAGTTGTTGAAAAATGGTGAATATTCTTCGAAATCTAATATACATATTTTTATTAAAAATACCAATAATTCCGGATGAAAAACACTAACATAACACGACATAAAATTGTTCAGAATTGTAAATCTCCTTTGAAATCTAATGATTTTTGTTCAAAATAACCGATTTTCATTGAAAAAAAAAGTGTTTTGTTTTGAAATGTAACTTTCCGTTTAAAAACATTAACGAAACCGAAAAACCTAAAATTGTTTCAAAAAAAGAAATCTTGATAATGATTATTGTGATTTTATTTTCAAAAAATGTTAATTTCCGGTGAAAAGGTTAACACAACCTCAGATTTTTAGAAATGTTAAGTCTTTTTCGAAACTTTCTGAATTTATGTTGATATTATTTTGGAAAAATACAAATTTCCAGCGAAAATCACTAACATAAAACATGTATATTTTTAATAAGTTATTGGAACATTCGAAGGTTTTAATTCAACCGCATACGAGTATTTGAGAAGCACAAATATTTCTTAATTCGTTTCAGTTTTTCTACGACTTTCCTCAAAATTAATTCTCAAAATTTCAAATTTAAGATATGGAACAACTTCGAGTGCTGAAAAACCAATCAGATTTTCAACAAAAATGATTGCGATATATAAATTCCTAAAAACTTAAATACACATTGTGGTAAAAGGATTTCTACAAGATATTATTCTTCGATACAATTTTTTTTTAAATTTATATAAAAATATTTATACTTGAAGGTACTCTTGAATCAATCATGTTAGACTTTCTTTTTTCTTTTATTTTGGCACAAATCGTTGACAATTTGCTTTATTAATAACTTCTTAATTAATAACTAAATAATAACTAACTTATTAAGAACTAACTAATTAATAACTAATTATTTCTTTATCAATAACCGCAAGATTCTTATAATACTTGACGAATTAATCGCAGCTTCAAAAAAAGGTGATAAAATTCTGAAATATGGAGATTATAGGGAATTTTAAGAAAAATAAGGGAAAAAGTTAAATACGGGACATTTTTGTAAAGTAGATTTTCGAAAGCAATTATTTTTAATATCTTGGCCAACTCCGGAAGCTCCCAAATTCGCATACAAATTATATGGGTAGATCAACGCCCTTTGAGGGACTTACGGATGGACGCTTGTTAACTTTTTTTGGAAAGTAGAAGCTAACTGTGTTTTAAATTTACATAATGTTCTGCAGAATTCTTTCCCCTTTAGAATTTAGATTATAGATTATGCAACAGGGCACAGATTTGAAAAGTTCAGTAAATTCGGAATCCTTCTGAGAATACGCAAGTAACCGTTTAGGGCGTGAGACCCGAGCACTGCAGCAGTTTAAACAACATTTTAAGTTTCAACTTGAACCGTCTTGTGAAACTATTACGAATAGTAAAAGTTTTTTCATCAAATAAATGTGCTCGACCTGCTGATTATCGGTAAAAAATAAAACTTCATCCTCTAGAGTTCGTTGATTCGCATCTTTTATTATAGATGTACCTTCCTGGCAGCATTTTTTGTAGAACATAACAGCACTTAATGCTTTGAAAATTATAGACAATTGAATTGATAGTATCTGCTCGCGTTTCAATCGAAGCGACGATTTCTTCGAAAATTATAGATTTAAGGATCATAAAGATCGACTAAGGACGCTAAGCTCTCTTCCATTGAATCTTGACTGAATCTTGTTTATTTTTTTTTTTCAATCTCAGGGATCATATAGTCAGGGATCAACTACCCTATTCCCCTTTCCCCCTTCTGTTTTTCTCGAAGTCCTCTGTAATTCCTGTGTCAAAAATTTACCCATCTTTCTCCTTTTTCTTGAAGTTACGATTAATTTTTCAAGAAATATAAGAAACTCGCAGCCAGTAATGAAGAAATTATGCGTAACTTAGTGAAACTACGATAAAAAAAGACAAAAGAAAATTGTCGCCAATTTGCGCAGAAAATATAAAGAAAAAAAACTAATTGAGATACTTTTGTTCTTACATAATATTTATATGAATAACATTTTATTTTATTTTCATATCTAAAAAAGTAAGGTGTGATGACGAAAGTAAGATATATCTCGAAAGTCTAGCAATCATTGTTGCTGCAAACCTGTTTATATTTTCATTAATTGAAGTTGTTTCATATCTTAAATTTAAAATTTTTCAAATTGAATATACACAAAATCCCTTTAGAGGATTTAAAATTACTTAATTTTTAACTTTATTTAGGAAATTGGCAACGAAAGCACCATTGATTATTGCAACAAATTATCAAAGAGAAATCCAAGCGTAAATAATAAAAAATATTGGAGGTTATAATTGTTTATTTGAATGTAATTATTTGCATATTTCTGTTAATCCATCCGCTTTAAGCAAAAGTCCTGATTTTCATTCAATTTTATTTTACGAAAGCTCATATTTTCCTTGGTCATTTTCTTTAATTAAACAGTTTTTCTAAATAATATCTAATAAACCCGTAACGAATAGATTCCCCATTTTCAACAGTTTGAGGTTATGTTAGTATTTTACATCGGAAAAGGATATTTTTAATGACAAATTTTTAGATTTCAAAGATTGAAATTTTTCAACAGCTTACGTTTTTCGGCGTTGCTAACGTTTTTTAGCCTAAATTGACACTTTTAAATAAAAATCATCATTTTTTCAAAAGTGGATTTAAAAGTGTCAACATTTTTCTTTCATGTTAGTTTTTTCGTCTGAAATAATTGGCATTTTTAATACAAAATTATTAGAATTCAAATGGTATTTACCATTTTGCAACAACTTTAGTTTATGTTGAGGTGTTTCTACTTGAAATTTTGTTTCAAAATGAAAGTAATTAGATGTGAAGCCATTGATTTTTGTTTAAAATAATATGATTTATAAGCTTAAACAATTTCGGATTGTTTCAATGGTTTTTTTTCTGGAATTATCGGTATTTTTGATAACAAATTATTAGATGCAAAAGAATACCATTTTTTAACAACTTTTGGTTATATTGATGTGTTTCAAAGGAAATTCTAAGAGTTCCATTTCCAGTTGAAAAACTAATTTTTAAACAAAAAGAAACGAATGATCAACGAAAATAGGTTAATTTTCTACCATATTATTTAACTTACAATCCACCAACACGATTGTTCTACAACATCAAAATTAATTTTTCACGAAGTTGTTCAACTTTAAACAGAGTAGTTCATTTTTCAAAAGTCAAAAACAGTTGAATTGAAAAATTTAACAAATTACATGAATTTTCAACTAGAAAAGATCAGTTTTTAATTTAAAATATAATTTTTAAACCAAAAACTGAATAGTTACATTTTCAGTGAAGAACATTAATTCTCAAACAAGCAAAAAAAATGAATTTTTAGCAAAATAGTTAAATTTTCAACCACAGAGATGAATTTTAAATAAAATGATGAATCTTAAATAAAATGAATTTTCCTAGAAAGAGTTCAACAATGGACCAAAGAGTCGAATTTGTAACCAAAAAATTTATTTTTTGTTCACTAAAAAGATCAATTTTCCGTAAGGAAAGATGAATTTTCAACCGGATAGTAGAATTTTCAACTGAAAAAGATTAATTTTTAACCAATAATGTAATAGTTGAATTTCCAGTTAAAACAATTAATTTTCAACATAAAATGAAACGAACTTTCCACAAAATAGTTGAATCTTCAACCAAAAAGATGAATCTTCAACAAAAAAAACTAATTTTTAGCAAAATAGTTAAATTTTTAACCACAGAGATGAATTTCAAATAAAATTGATGAATCTTAAATAAAATTAATGAATCTTAAATAAAATTAATTTTCATGAAAAGAGTTCAACATTGAACCAAAGAGTTGAATTTGTAACCAAAAAATTTTTTTTTTCACCTAATTTTCCATAAGAAAAGATGAATTTTCAACCGGATAGTAGAATTTTGAACTGATAAAGATAACTTTTTAACCAATAATGGAATAGTTGGATTTTCAGTTAGAACATTTAATTTTCAACAAAAAATGAAACGAACTTTCTACAAAATAGTTGGATGTTCAACCAAAAGGATGAATCTTTAATAAAAAAATCGATTTTTAAGAAAGCAGTTTATTTTGAGTTGAGTATTTGAATTTTTGACCGAAAATATGACTTTTTAACAGAATAGTTATATTTTCAGCAATTTGCAGAATTTTAAACCAAACGAGATGAATTACAAACTAGAAATGTAGTGTTAGACATTTCAACGGGAGTCCCCTGAAATTTCACAAATAGCCACAAGAGAGGTGAGTCAAAAATCACTCAAACGACTTCTCACGTGAGATATATTGCTAAAAGAACAAATATTTCCCTTATTTAAAAAAAATTGCTTTTTTCGAATAAAAATTCTCTAAGTTTCAACTACTGAGCCACTGTGACATCTGCGGCCTCAATTTTGTGAAATTTTTCAAAAAATTTCAAAAGTTGGAAGTTGAGAGTACCTTGCATCACTGACCAGTTTTCCGTGAAGTGCATTTTTTTCAAGACGGCCAGGTATACACAAGGACATACACCAGTTGACTGGCCGCATTTTTCATTAACACGCTGTAAAGCCTTGCATGAATAGGTAAACCGAGTCGCACGTTCTCCTCCGGCAGTTAAGACGTGCAGATAGCGGACGAAGACGACGACACCGGCGCTAAAAAAAATGCACGCCCACGCTCGGCCTCATCTAAGAAAACTCACCTCCATAATTCCCACGCGATATGCATCTACCTTCATTAAATCTTTGATGAGTCCCTAATTTTCGACGATTTTGACCCTTTTTTCGATCCACTGCCAACGGGCGATGTTCTTTTTTTCCACTGGAAACATTTTAACTACCTTCTTAGTTCCAGCTCCTGAAAACGCAGACTAATTATCCTTAGGAGTCAAATCAAGTGTTTCACTTGGAGCCCTGAATATTATGAATTTCAAATCATTTTTTTTTGTCCCCTCACGCTATCACCCTTGAAAAATAGACAATAATAATTATTTTAATCGTTACATTGAAATTAATTTTTTTAAGCCAAATAATTGATATTAATTAAATATTAAAATTCATATTCAGCTACAAAAGATCGAACAATCGGTAAGAATCGATTTTTTTAAAACTTTTTTTTTTGTTATTTAGGAATTTTGGGTTATTGGGATTTCGGATTTTTTAAGCGATTTTGGGACATTCTGAACAACAGGAAAAAATTTGTTTACAAGGAAGAAAAATAACAACGTTTTTCTGTGGTTCAAGCTGAAGAAATTTCAGTTCCGCCATATTCAACTTTTCCCAAAAAGTGTGCATTTAACTCAATACACAAAATCATGTTTTTTGCCATTTTTCAAAAAATTATAAATTGAGCAAAAAAATTATTATCGAATTTATAATTTTATGTTAGTAATACCCGTAAACATAAACAATTCGCCCGAATTTTTAGAGTAGTGGGAAACATTTTTTTAATTTAAAAAAAAAATTGAATTTTTAAATCCAAAGAACTTACAAAAGGTGATTTCAAATTCTCGGTCATTTCCCAGTTTTTTCATTGTCAATTGTAATTTTGCCCGGCCAATTTTAAAGCGTTTTGAAGCTTTGAATGATATTAAGGGATTCCTAAACATTTTGAAAATTTCAAAGGTTTCTGAATTGGAACAGGGAATTTTGAAAAAGAATTATAATTTTGAGTTGGCACATCAGATAATTTTTGGTCATAAGATTCATAATTCTGATTAGGAATAGAGAATTTTGTAAAGAAAATATTTTGAATTTGTAAAGGGATTCTTTAAAAATTGTCTTTTTTTGAATCAGAATTTTAATTATGTCTCATGTCAACAATTCTATGTTCCAAGTAAAATAATAATTCTTCACGAAAATACCCTGGCCTAAAGTCTAAATTATAATTCTTCCCGGGAATCCCCTGATTAAAAGTAAAAATTATTATCATATACGGAAATTCCCTGTTCCAAGTTAGAATTATATTTATTTACAATATTTTCCATCATGAATCAGAAATATAGCAACTCCATTTCCCTAAAATTTTTGATGTGGCAAGTTTCAAGTTCTGGCAAATGTTTATTAGAAAAAGCATTTTTAAATTCCAAAGAAATTCGGAGTTGGAACAAGGATAGTTTTTTTACATTTGTTTGTTTCAATCAGAATTGAAATTATTTTCCAACATTCCCGTTCCATGTTAAAAATTCTCTGTTTCAAGTCAAATTATAATTCTTAACAAAATATCATGTCATAAAGTGAACCTGAAATGAAAATTATAATTCTTTAATAGAATCGCTTGTGCCAAATTCAAAATTAAAATTCGTTGCGGAAATGGCTTATTCTAAAGTTATTGTTACGGGCATTACCAGTCCCAATCGTACAAATTATATTTCTTTAAAGAAACTCTCTGCCCCAAACTCCAAATTATAATTTTTTACTGAAATTCTCTGTCCTGACGTATTTAAAAATTAAAATTCTTGACAGAAATTCCTTGTCCTGAACATTAAATTATATTTTTTACTAAAATTCCCTGCCTCAACTGAGAGTTACAATTCTTTTAGAAAATTCACTGTTCTAAGTCTTAATTGTAATTGTTTTGAAAAATTCCTTATTTGAAATGAGAATTTTGATTTTTTCACAAATTTTCTGTTTTTCCTCATAATTAAGGTAATAAAATATATGGAACCACTTTTAATTTGCACATTGGTGCATCTCGATTTCCGTTCCAAATCAATCTAAAATCTTGTATTACTTTTGAGGGTAACTGTTGAGAATATCAAGAAATTGTGAAAGTGACATCATAAATAATTCTGGAACCTATATTGATTTAGAACTTTCATCGACTTCAAAAAACAGAAAATTCTTCAGAATGTGATTAGAAACTGTGCAAATAGAACAATAAATGAGATCTTTCGAAAAATACACTGTATCCACTTTTTTCAACAGAATCCGGTTTAAATAAACCGCAAGCAATTGTAACTTTTTTCAAGTCTCGAAAATGGACTCTAGGGCACTCGAGGCCTATTTCCTCGTTGTGGTTGGAAATCAAGTACTGGTTTAAACTTTAAAGATAGTTACCGACGAAACTGTTATCCAAAACGTTCTCTTTCAACGATATCGACGGTCAAACGCGAATTCCGTTAGGAATCTCCACAGCTTTCCCACAACAAGTTCACGCACATGCAATTGCCTGAGAGATCTTGCGGTTGCCTGTGGTCCACATGCGGAAGAATTCCGCAGAATTTCTTGAGAATATCGAAGATGACGTGGCAGAAAATGACGAGTGTAGGTGTCCAGATTAAGTCCAGGGTGGGATGAATAAAAATAACCGATTAGAATTTATGCAAAAAGTGATCATATCTTTCAATGCAATTGGTTCAAAAATTGATTCCCGTTGCGAGATGTGAGACCTCCCTCCATAGTTCGAACGAAATGCTCATCATCGAAATTTAGGTAGGAGGCGTCATGTCATGTAACGGTAAAATGTTAGTTAAATAGAGCTTTTTTACCAAG
>CAKNXH010000069.1:781653-803037 GCA_932178445.1 Andricus quercusramuli | reverse complement strand
CATGAACTATATGCAGCTCCTTTTTGTTCAAACGATCGTGCTCTGAGAAGAAAATTAAGAAATTACGAAGGTGTAAGCATTCAAATATTTAAAATTATTAACAATCTGAATGTCAATGAGAAACTTCCGTACAGTTGATAATGAAACATCTATTGTAATATAAAACAATTTATATTGCTTGAACGACTTTCTAATTACTACAAATATTGATCAAGTTTGCAACAGTTAAAAAATAGGTCAGTAGATAATTCCCGTCTGTATTGTATAAGAACTTCAATTTACCGTAATTGTTTCTTAAAACTTTTTTGAATTTTTGTGATATAAAATTTTCAGACCCAACACTTGACTAGAATTGCTATAATCGAGCCTCCTCAATAGTGTTAAAAAATTTTCC
Source organism: Andricus quercusramuli (assembly GCA_932178445.1). Lineage (NCBI taxonomy): Eukaryota > Metazoa > Arthropoda > Insecta > Hymenoptera > Cynipidae > Andricus > Andricus quercusramuli. The sequence goes on along the minus strand of CAKNXH010000069.1, from coordinate 802,643 downwards.
AGTATGAAGTACTTGCTCGCCATTCAATTGACTCTCGTCGTTTGTGAGTAAAATGAAGTTAATGTTATATTATTGCAAGCTAGATTAGCAAGATATGAACTGATATCTACACTCCTACATCATAGGTTTCTCAATTTACGTTTCAAGCTCCATCTCATACCCAAAATTCAAACCGGCTCTACCCAAAGTGTTAAAAAAATATTTTAAATCATCTCACCAAAAATGCTTAAGCGAATGCGAAAAAACAAAAGTACTTGATGAAGTCAAAAATCATGATTATCTGGCTACGCAATTGGCATATGCTTTGACAAATGTCATAGTAAGGAGAGCAAAAAAATTGAAAAAAATGAATAAAAATCATTGGGACCGTCTTGTTTTATATCATTGTCTTGAAAATCCTGGTGTTACAGGTGTAATTGTAGACAACGTTGCTCAAATAAATAAATGTTTCGTTGAAAAAATACAACTGAAGGGAAGGAAGAAGCTTAATTTTACGAGTGCACTGCTTACAACATATTGTGTTGCAGTGGAAAAATTGTAAGTTGTATTTGGTACTTAATTATTTATATATTCAAATGCATATAATATGTCAGACAATAATTTTATTCTTTTTATGATTAGAGCCAAAAAAACGTACATAGCGAGCAAGAAACAAGGCAAGAGCTACTAAAGAACATTTCTCAAGGAAGCAGTCAATAGAATTGTTTTTTGTTTGGTGGAAGGAAATATTAGTCAACATATAAATTAATACAGGATAATTTTAGTATTTTGTCAAGTTAATAATGTTTTTCGGTTAAATTCATGTTAAAAAATCTAACTTTATAAACTTTGTTACATAAAACCTGTAAAATGAAGGTGTTAATAAAGACTTTTTGCAGTTGAATTCACTGGAACGAAAATAATTTTTGTAAAACCAATTCACACGAAACAATAATTCTGCTAAATTAACAGAATTTTCAGTGGACTTTTCTCTAGAACTTTCAGAATTTTCAGTAATTTAGCAGATTAAAGGTAATTTTCGTGAAATTTACGAGGTTTCAAAATGTAATAACTTTATGAACTTGTTTTTTAAAAATTCTGAATCTTTACCGAAATCATCAGTTTTAATCACTTTTTCAATGTTTTCAGTCGTGCTCGGTGTATCTTTCCGATAATATTTAGTGGGTCATAAAACGGTTCACCTCTAAAAATGGTATGTGAACTAAAAAATTTTCCTTATCGCTTCCAGAGTTATTAAAAAGTATCAGTTTTTTCTGTATGAAAATTCTGTGCACCTTTCAGATAAAATTATCTTCAAAAATGTTATGAGTACTAAAAAAATGTGGTTCTTTTCTCTTCTGGCGTCATTAACAAGTTTCAGTGATTTATTTTATTATTTCTACGTTTACGTTCAGGCCCAACACTTGACTAGAATTGCCATCATCGAGCCTCCTCAGTTGTGTTAAAAAATCTTCCAGTATGAAGTACTTCATTGCTGTTCAATTCACCCTCATCGCTTGTAAGTAATTTTAAGTTAATATTAAATTATTAAGAAGATAGACCTACAGTATATAAACTAACTATATCTACACTCCTATACTATAGGTTTCTCACACTGCGTCTCAAACTCTATATTATCCATAAAATTCGAATCACCTGGACCCGGTTTAATCAAAAAATTTCTGAAATTATCTCCGGACGAATTCTTAGGAAAATGCAAAAACACATATGTATTTGATGAAATGGATAGTGAAGGTTATCTGGCTACCCAAATGGCATATGCTTTAGCAAATGTCATAGTGAGTAGAGCAAACAAATTTAAGGAAATGGACGAAAATCGTTGGAATGAGCTTATTGATTCTCAGTGTCGAAAAAGTGCTGGTGTTAAAGGTGATACTGAAGAGATGGTTTTTCAAATAAACCAATGCTTTCATGGAGGGAGAGGATTGATAGGAATAAGGAAAACTTTATTTGTAACTGCACTATTAAAATCATACTGTGCTGCAGTGCTAACATTGTAAGTTATATATTGTTACCTAATTATTCATACTATCAGGTACACGTGATATGTAAGGCAGTGATTGTATTCTTTTAATCATCAGGGCCAAAGAAAAATACGCAGCGGGCAAGGAATGAGGAAAAAACTAATATAGAACATTATCCAAAGAAACAGTCAATTCAACTTTTTATTTTGTGGAGGGAAATATTAATCAAGATATAAATCTACATCGTATATGAATTCATCGTTAATAATTTTAGTATCACGTCAAGATAAGTATGTTTGTCTGTTAAATTCATATTCAGAAAACTGATTTTATGAATAATATTATAAGAAAACTGTAAAGTGAAGGTATTATTAAAGACTTTTTGCATTTGAATTGACTTCGAATAATAATTTTTAGTAACGAAAATACTTTCGACAAGAGCAATTGACAGAAAAAAAATTTCTTTTCCCTGAATCAACAGGTTATTCAGTGGAAAATATAATTTTTCAGTAGTTTTGCAGATCTATGGATGTTTTTTTAGCGTGTACAGACTTTTTCTTCTCATTTTTCGTTTCTTAAATTTTAACCTGACAACAAAGTTCCGTTAATTTTTCAGCAAGTATTGGAAAATAATCTTTCTGCATTGAAGGTTCTGCGAATTTTATGAAACAGTAACTTTGGTCCTATTTTAAGGTATCCTCTTACCTTATTTCTCCCTTGATTTAAGCAAAATAAAAAAGAATAGGTTTAAATTGAGGACAGGAAGCTACCTTTCCAGTAACGACCACAATTTCTACCATTTTTACCATTTTTTTAATTATGGCAAAAAATCCACCAATATTCTCAAGTCTCATTTAAAAAACGAAGTCTTTTATAAAGATATTTGCGGGTACTTTCATGATCATATTCCCGCTTATCACATCAAAATGAATCAATATACACGAGTAATCAAAAATATAAAAAAAATCATGAATATGTATCCAAAAAATCCTTGTCTTTACCGAATTCCTAATAAAAATTTTTTAAATATTTTTACTTCAGAGCATTTTTCCGATAAAATTTAGTATACAATAAAACGGTATGCCTCTAAGAAATGTATGCGTACCAAAAATATTTTTGTAATCTCTTCTGACGTTATTAAAAAGTTTCAGTGATTTTCTGTTCTAATTATTGGATATACGAGGTTTCAGAATTATTAATAATGTATTCACTGGTTTTTAAACAATTTCCAATCCATATCGAATTAATGAGTTCAATTATTTTTTTTAATTTCTGTATTGAAGTTCTGTGCAACTTTACGATGAAATTTATTATAAAATAACGCCGTGTATGTATGCCTGTAAAAAATATATGCATACCAAAAAACGTTTTTTAATCTCATCCGGAGTTATTAAAAGGTTTCAGTGATTTATTTATTATTTGATATTATTTGTTATGCGAGATTTCAAAAACTAAGATGTTTATGAACATGTTTTTCAAAAATTCCCAATCTTTACTTAAGAAATTACTGCACTTGAGTTCTGTGTAAGATTTTTATAAAATTTAGTGTGCCATAAAAGTGATTACCTTTAAAAATTTGTTGTTTACCAAAAAAATGTTCCTGAATCTCTTACAGAATTATTGAAACACTTTAACGGCCAAGCCTAAAATCTGTTGGATACAAATTCTGAAAAAATCTAGAATAAGGTAATAATAATAATAGTTATATTTTATAATAATATGAATATAATTTTATTTTTCTAAGTTTCACGATTTTCATTAAGTATACAATAACTTATAACTACCTTACGAGATGTGGAATAGTCCACTTTAACCATATATACGTATTCATTTTGTAGAATTCTAAGCTTATTTTATATGAAAATCAAGAAAATCGAAAATAGTGAACGCGGCTCAGCTGCAGTATCAGTAGATTTTTTGATATTTTCACATTATATAAATAAAAAGGAATACATATTGTGACATGTCTGTTCCAATAAAAAAAAAGAAATATTGAGAATTGATTCACCTTTTTTTAAAAATTTGCCAATTTCTACCAAAGTCGTGAATTTAATAACTTTTTGTATTTCTGCATTGAAGTTCTGTGAATCTTTCCGATAAAATCTAGTGTGCCATAAAAGTGTTTACCTTTAAAAATTGTATGCGTACAAAAAAAATTCTTATCTCTTACAGAGTTATTAAAAAGTATCAGTAAACTTTTTCTTATTTTCACATTATACAAAAAAAAGAGAAATACATATTGTGACATATCTGTTCCAAAGAAGAAACAAGACTGTTCTAAGAAGAAAACTAAAAACCACAAAGGTGAGTGCTTCTCAATATTTAAAATTATAATCAATTTAACTGTTGATTACAGTTGATATTGAAATATACAGTAGATGCTTATCAATTAAAAATACTAATGTATCGAAATGTTCTGTTAAATAGAAATTGTTGGTACGAGTTACGTCAAACTATGACTTTGTCATTAGAACGTTCTATGTCTGGCCAAATAAAGTTCTGAAAACAACCATTCTCTCAAATATGTTTCAAAAACGTTTTTAACTCTTCAAGATATTGGACGTTTTTATGATGTTATTTGGCCTGACACAGGACGTTTTTTTTAAATATATCGGACTAATTTTTTGTCGTTGAAAATTCTGTACCTCAATTTGTATTATTTTATTATGTATGTCATTATTGCAGAATTATTTAAATGCGTACAGTATATCTGACAGTCCTATTAATAGTCGAATATACAAATTCAAGGTAAACCTAAGTATAGCAACCTCATTAAATTTAATACGAAAATTCCAGACTCTCAGTTGACCAGAATCGGCATAATTGACCCTCCTTGATATTGTTAAAAAATCTACCAGGATGAAGTACTTGGTTATTGTTCAATTCACTTTGATCGTTTGTAAGTAAATTAATGTTCATATTAAATTATCAACAAGATAGATTAGCAAGATATAAACTAATTATATTTAAACTTCTACACTGAAGGTTTCTCAACCAACATTTCAGCCAAAGACTTTGAACCACCTGGACCCGAAACTGTACAAAAATTGTTTAATATATCTGCAGTCGATTTCTTACTGGAATGCGAATATAGAGGAGTACTTGAAGCAGTACTTGTTGAACATTATTCTGCTATTCTAATGGCATATTTCTTAGCAAACGATTTAGTGGATAGCGCAAAAAAATTACCGAAAGTTGACGACAATGTTTGGAACGAACTTATTGCTAAACAGTGTCTTGAAAATGCTGATCTTCAAACTCTGGGTAAAGATAACACTGCTGGAATTAACGGATGTTTTAATGAAAAGATTCAGTTGAAGGGAAAAGGGATAACTGATTTTACAACTGCACTATGTGCAGAATACTGTGCTGCAGTGAAAAAATTGTAAGATGTGTATAATTTATTATTGTTATTAATATATTATTAATTATTGATATTCTCAAATGCATATAATATGCAAGGCAATGATTGTATTCTTTTTATTATTAGGGCCAAAGAGAAGTACGAGGAGGGCAAGAACTAATACAGAACATTAATCAAAGAAGCATTCAATTGAATAGTTTTTTTTGTGGAGGAAAATATTAGTCAACTCAAAAATCTACATCATATATGAATTAATACATGATATTTTTAGTATCATGTGGAGATAATTATGTTTGTTATGTTTATAATCAGAAACTGGATTACATGAATTATGTTGTATAAAAACTGTAAAGTGAAGATGTTAATAAATTCTTTTTGCATTTGAACTTAATGCGAATATTCATTTTTAGTCACAAAAATAGTTTATGCAAAATCAATAGATTTTTCAGTAATTTCGCAAAGTTATGGATATTTTTGTAACATGTATACAATTTTTTTTTATTTTACATTTTCAGGCTTTTAGCTTGACAGAAAATTTGCGTCAATTTTGCTTAAAGTATCAGTAAATCGGTAATATCACTAAAAATAATTCCGTTAAAATTTAGTATACAATAAAACTTTATGCATCTAAAAATGTATGCAAGCTAAGAAAATTTTTCGTGATACGAGGTTTAAAAACTACAACAAATTTATTAACTGGTTTAAAGAAAATTCTCAATTTCTTCTGAAGTCTTGAGTTAATTATTTTGTGAATTTTTCGAACGAAAAAATGTTTCTTAATATCTTCCAGCGTTCTTAAAAAGTTGCAGTAATTTTTGTCTTCTTTTCAAATTATTCGATAAATTTAAAAAATGTATGAACTTGTTTTTAGAGAATTCCTAATCTCCACAAAAGTCGGGAGTTTAATCTTTTTTCATGAAATTACTGCATTCGAGTTCTGTCCATCTTTCCGATAGCATTTAATTTGCAATACAACTGTATGCCTCTGAAAAATGTATGCAAACTAAAAATTTTTCCTTAATATCTTCCTTACTTCCTTACTTCCTACTTATACGTGTTATGACATAATGCTTGTATTTGAAAATCTCAGAAAAGATGTTTTATTTTGTAGATTAAAAATACAAATTATTAATATAAAAAATGCCTTAATATTAAAATGTTTCATTTTTGGTCCTTTATAAAAAATTTTTTTTCTATTTTGAGTTTATGTAAGAGAATATAACTCATGTCTACAAACCTCATGAATTTGAAATAAATTTAGACAGTTTTGCCAATTATTATCTAGGTACTGATTATTTCCAATTATTTCCGTACATAAAAACTTTTACAGTTCAAAAAAATGAATTTTACATTTTTGACATAAAAAAGTTTTCAAATCACGTAAAATATTCTGGGCTCCTAAAATTTATATTAGGTTCATTTACTGGGTCTTTGAAAAAGAAATTTCTTCACAAATACATAATAGAAATTCATAAAAAAACTTATAAGCCTAGTGCGGACATAAACGAAAAATGAACATCTTGAAATTAGAATGAAAATATCCGGGCTAGTTGAATTTTTATTCTGGATTCCTAGTGGCCATTTTGAAATAATTCACTTAAAAACTTAGGAATGATCAAAAAGCAAAACAAAGTTAACAAATCCAAATAATTGAAAGTTTCTAAAAAACTTGGTAAATTATTTCCAGATTTTCAATTCAATTGAATCAAAGAAAAATAATCATTCCCCCTCAGTCAGAGAAACTTCTCTCGATTCCGAAAAACGTGTTTGGTTCAAACAATTGTTTTTTGTTTGTTTATTAAGAAAACGGTTTCTTTAATTCCGTAGAAAAATATTCTTTCTTTTAGTGGACATTTTTTCTTATATAATCTTTAAAATTGAATAAGAAATCTTTTGAACTCTACAAATTATTGTTTAATTTGTACGACCTGAAACTTTTCATTTTTGAAAAAGCTATAAGAATTAAGAAGACTTGATCGTGAATATGATAAAATATCGAATTTTTTTAATTTCATCCTATGTACTGTATTTTGTAGGTCAGTCGAAAGATATAAAAAATTCCTAATTTTGACGTAAAGCAGATTGTAAATGAAGTTTATATTCACAATAATTAAAGTGCTAAAATGGCTTTCCCTAGTTTACATATTTGTCAATTTAGGAAAAATAAATTTTTGCTCTAATCACAAAAAAATAACTTTTAGGTTAATTTATTTGAGGCTGGGATTAGGATCTAGAAACAAGGTTCCCATTTATTAAATAAAAATTATATTTTAGTACAAACATACATATTTTGAGGAAAATTTAAATAGGAAACAATTCATAAACAATTTTCAGAATGAGTATAAGGTAATATTCAAATTTTTAAATCGACAGAAAAGCAGGTAACAAGAAGAGTGTAACATTTCTACAAGTTTTATCGCTACACAACAGAATTAACCTACTTTCGTTATTTAACAACTTACACATAGACTAATCGACTCAATGCTTGCAGTTTAAATACCAAGTTCGTTCATACCATTTGGCATACATCCTCGCTTACAAGTAAAGGAAGCAAACTTTTAAGACCGTTACTAGATAATGTTTACAAAGTTTTCAGTATGAAATACTCGATTGCTGTTCAATTTACTCTCATCGTTTGTAAGTAAATAAAGTGCATATTAATTTATTAACAAGATAGATTAGCAAGATATTAACAAAGTTTTAACACTCCAACACCATAGGGTTCTCAATCTGCATTTTAGCCCAAAAATACAAACCACCTTCAGAAAAAGTAATACAAGAAAAATTGAATTTATCCATGCCAGAATTTATTAAAAAATGCCAAACACACAGGGGAGTCGTTGAAGAATTAAGAGAAGACTATTATATTGCTTCGAAAATCGCACATGCTTTGTCAGATGACTTAGTAAATAGAGCAAAAAATTTACCGAAATTTGAAAAAAACAGTTGGAACGAACTTATTAGGGATCGTTGCCTTGAAGATGTTGGTCTCAAAATTGTGAATGATGATAATGTTGATGAAATCAATGAATGTTTCGATGAAGAAAGTCAGCTGAAGGGAGCGAAGAAAAAGGATTTCGCAAATTCACTATTTGAAGAATACTGTGCTGCTGTGAAAACATTGTAAGTTCCGAAAAGTATATTGTTAATTAATTATTTATGTTTTTAGATGCATATAATATGCAAAGCAATTATTATATTTTTTTCATTATTAGGGCCAAGGAGAAGTACGAGAAGAGCAAGAACTTATACAGAAAATGACTCGAGGGAAGAGTTTTTTTCATTTTCATTATAAGAAACTGGTGGTGTTGGTTTATATTTTACTTACGATTGCAATGTTTTTGTCTAAAAATAACACATTATCTATTTGCTGTTTCAGGAAAGTCATTTTAGTAATGATAAGCAAATGTTATAGTAAACTCGACTATTAACAACCAATGTTCACATTTTTCTACATAGTTTATTTTGATAAAAATATGCGGGAAAAAAAGAACGCATAAAATGTATATGAATTAGCTGTGAGTATTTTGTAAATAATTACTAATTCTACTCACAATAATTTTGATTTTAAAGCGCTTATTTTTATTATCTTCAATTTTTTTACGCCTTCCCTTTAAAAAATGGATATAAACTGGTTCTAAAACAAGTCATGTGAGGAGATGTTCCGAAAATCTCGCACTAATTGTTAATAATAATCTTAATGTAATAATAATGAAACTCAATTTCATACAATAAAAAAAAATTGATTTCTGTTAGTTATTTAATACCCAGGGGTTCATCATTCCAATTTTGAGCGTACACCATATATGAAAACTCAAAAGATTTCTAAAGAATTCACAAAGATTCAAAAGATTTCCGAAGATTTCTTTGGGGTTTGTGAAGTTTAGAAACATTTCAAAGTTTTCGAAGTATTTTTATAAATTTTTAACGATTTAAAGGATTACAAAAAGTATTATGGGATCTCAATGGATTTATTTCAATTTAAGCGTTAATCCATTTTTACTGAAAGCGTTTCCAATCGAATAGCTTCAAATTCAAATAGTTATAAAATTATAGAATTAAAAAAAGTCACATTGGCAGCATACGAGCATTTGAAGTAGAATAATAATATTTCAATACTTCAATAATTTCAGTACTAATTATTTTATACTGAAAATTAACGAAGTTCATAATTTAAAAAATAACCAACTTCAAACACGGGGCACTGAAATTAAGAAAATTCCAATTTTAAATAGTGGAATTGTACAATTTAAAGTTGAGAGCTTTTTATTGTGTAAATTTTTTAATTTTAAGAGATTTCAGAGGATTTTTATGGATTTTAAAATATTTCACGAGACGTGACAGCAATTTCAAAGGTTTCAAGTGATTTCAAAAGATTTCAATGGATTTCAAACGATTTCGAAAGACCCCAAAGTATTTAAAAAGAAATTAAGGATTGCCGAAGTATTTAAGAATATTTCAAGAGATTTCGCATTCCAATGGTTTCTAATTAATTTGAGTTACGATGTGAAAACAATTACATCGGACAAATTATTTTTGAAGAATAAAAAAAATCTTCCTCAGCCCGGATTTGAACCGGTCATGCCACTATACATGAGTTGAGTCTTAATTAATTACGCCAGCGAGGATGTAGTACCTCTGTTCTTGTTCTTCACAGCTCTTGTTCTTCGAATGATTATTATATGGATTTTAAATTTTCTGACGAATTTTCAAAGAATTTTGAAATTATTTTAAGGGATTTTATGGAGGTTTTAGAGGAATTTATAAGATTTCATGAGCTTTCAGAAAATGGCAAGGCATTTTAAGAAATTTTGAAACTTTTAAAACGCTTCAAAAGATTCCGATAGTGGTCAAACCCTCGTTTAATAGTAATATTAATACTAATATAATAATACTAATATTATTAAACAGAGGTATTTGCTTTTTTTTTAGACTTGCTATAGGATTTAATTAACTTATATACAAAATGCATGCAGTAATGAATAGTTGATAAATTGAAAATTATTGCAAAATGTAGTAAAAAATGGTATCTAACATCTACCCAATCCCTTCACTGAAAAAAATGGTTCAGCTGTCCCAACTAGAAGTTGAGCTGGATTTCGTCTTCTAAGAAAATATAGCTGTATTACCTATATTGCAGCTAAACTTCTAGCTGGGACAGCTAAACCATTTTTTTCAGTGTTACTTCCTCATTCTAAGACAACGTAATATTTTCACCAACTTCCTCTGCCTGTTAAGAATGTTACATAATTTGTGGATGAACCCTTAGGAAGTGAGAAGAAGAACCCGATGGGAGTAAATCTTTTCTTGAAAAACGAACCGGCAGCTTTTATAATTGATTTTTACGAGCCATAGTAACTTTGGGCCTCTACTTTATCGTCCGAGGACCTCGACCCCAACACGGGTCTGTGCCTCTCAAGAAGCGTTCATTTATTTTTTTATAATACATACACCTGGAACGTGTTTCCTAAAGTTATTCTTGAAGTGAGAAGGATATTTTAAAAGGAAGTGAGAGCAATAAAAAAAAATTCTGCACAAAGCAACCAGAATTCTGGTTATTTCAACCAGAATAGAATGTTAAATATACTCTTACTATTATTTCTGGTTAAAAGTTTCTATTTCACCATTTTCTGGTTGTTTTCATTAGTTTCTCTGGTAAATTTAAACAGAATTTAGGGTAAGAATAACCAGAATGAACATAACCAGCTATATTCTCGTAAATTTAACCAGATGTGCTGGTAAGCTCAATACCCGAGAAGACGAATTTTCAACAAGATATATGGATTTTCTACCAAATAGTTTAATTTTCATCAGAAAATATTAATTTTCCACCAAAATTATTAATTCTCTACTAAACAAGATTAATTTTAAAAAATACATGGATTTTTAGGCCGAAAAGAGTAATTATCTACAAAACAGCAGAATTTTAACCCGAAAATATGATTTTGCAAATAAAACAGTTAATTTTCCATCAAATATTTTAATTTTCTATACTAAATTGTTGAATTTATCAGCCCAAAAGACGAATTGTCTACGAAATATTTGAATTTTGAAAGCGAAGATAGGAATTTTCATCATAACAGGTAATTTACCACCAAAAAGTTGAAATTTTCCACTACAATTATGAATCTTCGGCAAAAAGAGATTTTTATCTCAAATCAAAAACAGTTCAATTCAACCGAAAAAGACAAATTTTCCACAAAATAGTTGAATCCTCAATAAAAAAAATATTCATTCTCAACCAAACATTTTCAAGGTGCATTTTCAGCCAAAAAGGACGAATTTCCAACCAAGAAGATCAATTCTCTACCAAAAGCAAGTTTTCAACCAAATAAATGAATTTTCAACCAAATAGTTGAAATTCTTACTAGAAAAGACCAGTTTTCAATTAAAAATATTAATTTTCAACCAAAACCCCTGTTACAAATCGTGATTTTTACCACGTCCCCCTTCACCCCTCAAATTGGTAACGCAGTTTATGGACGACTCCTTACAATAAATAATAACCAGTATTGTTTTCATCAGAATAAATCAACAAGAGTCAATCAACTAGAATTTTCTAATCACATTTACTGAAATTTCTTATTCAAATACAGTAGACTCTCACAAAGTGCCTTTTCTACGAAGCGCCTTTTCTCACAAAGTGCCTCTCCCTTCTATTACCTCGAAGTTCGGTAAGCTCCTTGAAGGTGGCTTCAGATGCGCATGCGCGAGAAGATACCCAAAAAATCCGTCAATGCGTCTCAGAGATATTTCCCGCCAAGCCTTCGGAGCGAGGCTTAACTAAGCAGGCGTTCAGTGAGGACCTTGGTCCCGAGCACCGGGTACTTTGTGAGAGTCTACAGTAATCAGAAACATTCAAACCAGACGAGTCTAGTAATTATAACCGAAACTTTTTTTTAATGACCCAGAGATACTGGTGTTTCGAAAGGGATATGGTGAAATTGCGTATAACTGGGAGTTTTGCAAAGAAGAATCTTTTGGGAAAAGGAATAAAAGTCAATGCGTCAAGGCAAAAATCGACCATCGTCCAATATAATAAGTGCGCACATGCCCGTTATATATTACCCTTCGTCTTTAATTTATCGTTAGCTTCAGTTAGCAAAAGTACGACTATGAAGGTACATCCATCAATGCACGGAGTGCTCAGTGGTCAGTGGTCACTCACTACTCACTCACTACCAGCTAATTTTGAATAGACGCTCATTTGCGAAGGAACTTAGGTCACTGTCATCCCTATTCGTAGCAAATATAAATACTCGACGTGTGAGTTCCAGTGATATTTCATCCACGTCATTCATCAACCCCATCAGTTCTGATAAGAATAATCAAGATTTCAATAGCATTACGCACTTCTAGTGCTATCAATCATGATTAAACTTCTCCTTATGCTCCACACTCAATATTCAAGGGACCACTTTAATTCATCTTCTATTATCCTTTTGTTATAAGACACAAACTTCAAAACCGTTTTGACATAATCTCACTATCAATTTTATCTGTACAAAATGTTCACTATATTAATGAAAATATTTCCTTCTGTTTCAGGTGAGTTTGTATTACCTTTGCTGAAACTCTATGGCTAATTCTTTCCTTCCACGAGTGAGTAAAATGTTCTGTACCTTTTTCCAAAATTATAATATTCCCAACTAACAGGAAATGCACGCACGCGAAGCGCGTGTTTACCTCCCTCGATTAGTATTTCCTAATATTCAAAAAAATTAAAAGTTTATAATTCCATGGTAAAAAATTTATAAATAATAAGTAGTGTTATGTGCTTCAGCCAATAATTTGTTTAAAAAATGCTAAACAAACCAAAACGGTTAACCCTTAAAGGTCATTTGGGGTCACTGTGACCCTACGGATTTTCCGATTTTTTTCCCATTGTCTACGTTTCTTTCATGTCTTTTTTCGAATAGTTAAATCATCACTGATGCTTCGGATATATTTTATATCTATCTTTTATCGTTTCAAAATTACTCATGATTTTTTTCAGCTAAAAATATCGTTTAATTTTGATCTGACAGCTATGTTAAGTCGGTGGGCTCAGTGAGATCCCACGTGTCCTTTATGGAATTATTTAGATGTCCTTCAAGGGTTAAATCAGGAAAATATTAATAGAATAAATACAATTCAAAATAGTAGAAATAAATAAACGATAAAAACAAATATTAGGTTGAGGATTCAATCACTTGAATAGAGGAAATTATTCAATATTTTGCGATTGCGATTATTTCCGCAATTTAAGTGATTAATTCATTAACCGGTTTTTTATCATTCATTCATTTTAGCTATTTTGGCTGAAATCATTCGATTAACCTTTGGATGATATAATCGTTTTTGTTTGTTTGGCATTTGTTAAACGATTAATTTAATAAAGCGCACATAACTAATATAAGGAGTTTAAACAATTTTTGAAAGGAGTTGAATAATTCAATAAATTATTATATCTAACAGATACACATGGAAATAAACATTGTTCCAGGCCATCACAATTAAAATTTAAAGCATTTTTCAGATATAAAATTGTGCAGTTTTAAATACTTAATTTTATTACAGTTTTATTTCCAAGGCCTCTTGAAAATGATTCAGGGTTTAGAGCTTAAATTTGAAAATTATATATTTTTTGAATCTTTTGATTTCTAAGGGCTTATTACTTTGATCTAAAACATTTCAAATTTGGATGTATTTTTCTTCAAGATTCTTCAATTTAAATTTCAACAATAACCGAAACAAGTCATGAAAACTGTATACATTTTCCACTAATCATGAGGATTGTTTAAAAAAATAGATCTTCAAAAATAACGATCAAAAATACATAAAACCTTTTTCAAATTTTGTTTGAAGAAGAGCTTAGTTTTTTTCTTTTAAATACCTCGAGTTCAAAAAATGGATAATATTTTTAAAAGTGAAATTGAAATCATATTTATTTTCATTAAGAAAGAGAACCCGTCATTCAAAAAAAGTCAAATTAATTATTTTTCTGCATTTAAAAAAATGCAGTGTTGTTTTCACCGTTCAAAATTGAAGACTTTGAAATTGTAAACCTTTAAAGTTAAATAATTCCAAAATCATCGGGAATTATAAGATTTTGAATTGAAAGAATTAAAAATCAATAAATTCAAACTTAAAGGATTAAAAATCAAATAATTCCAAACTTTCTTTAAACTTGAAGTATTTCTTAATTATACTCTTGAAAATATAAGTCATTAAAAATGAATACAATGCATGTATGTAGTTTTGAATGAAATTATTTCACATAATTTTTCATTATCTTTCATCCTTAATAATGAAATAGCTACTTTCTCATGAACCATTGCATGTAACGAAATCAAAGCATGAAAACATTCAGAAATAAAAATTACATTTCCAATATATCTCCTTTCCGGATTATTAGAAACAAATATCCAACAAAAGAAAAAAGGAAGGAGAAAAGAAAAGCCAACCTTTACCGAAGACAATTTAAACTTTCTCATCAGGGATTATTCATAGGCATAAATAATGGAAACTTCAGTGCTTATTTATAATAAAATTTTTTTGTTTTCTTCTCTATTTGAAGATAAAATCTCCATAAATGTTCTCTTTTTTCAATTCATATCCAATTTCTCTTTGTTCCTTTTATTTTTGAAATCTAAACTTACTTTGTTAACAATCTCAAAAATCTTGCAAAGAAAAAATCCATTAGAAACACTAAGGTCAAGATTCGTTCAAATCTACAGGATTTTTTTGATTATTTCTTTTCCCATTTGGAAAATGTCATAATTTGAATAGATTAGTTCAGGATAAACCACGAATACAATTCTCATGATCCAATATTATATCTATTAAGACTTTACTTTTCGTTGTACCGTGGCTTGACGTGTTTTAGGACCCAATTTTAATCAGTCTGTTTTTGGACAAGAAACACTATCTTATTTTTTCATCAGGAGCTCTTGTACATAAAAATTTCAGGTTCAAAAGATCCTTAGGGAATACTTATCGACTGGTGGGTATGTGAAGGGCAGTATAGTTTTTTGAAAGAAGGGTTATTGGATGCGTCTTGGAGGTAAGACTAGCATATTTTCTTTACTGCCAGCCCGTAAAGTACTCAAAAACAGTACGCAAACCGATTCGTCTGAGCGCGTTCTTTCCTCGATATTTTTACGACACCTGCCTGTCTCTCGGTCAGAGGTCAAATCGATTTCGGTCAGAATTGGGATAAGGTTTATAGGCCCATCCTCAAAGGCGTATTTCAAAATAATACCTTTTTGTCTCAAACTTCAATTTTTTCTGAAGAAGGATCCAATCATAAACTCCACCAGTACCTAAAGTTATTATAAGTTGAGAAAGTTAGGAAATATTATTAGAAGATATAATAAAGGCACTTCTCAATAGAAAAGTTTTTTTTTCTGCATAATTCCCAAATTTATTCCAAAACCTTAAAGTAAGGATGTTTTGGGTAGCTCAGGTATCTGAGCGGTTCAGTAGTTTAATTGTAGCCTGTAAGGGATTTTTTATGAAAAAGGGGGATGAACAGGGATTCCATTTATTATTATAAAATTTTAATATCGCATTTCTTTGGTTAAAAATTAACTTTTTTGTTGAAAATTCGTAATTCTTAGTTATAAATTCAACTGTTTTGTGAGAAATTGCTCTGTTTGGCTTGAAAATTAAAAAATTTGGTGGAAAATTTATCTCTTTCTTGACTGACAAATCTTTCTTGTTTTGGGAAATCATCTATTTTTTCGAAACTTTATCTTTTCGGGAAATTGAAAATTCAACATTTTGGGTGAAACTTAAACTTTTTTGTTGAAAAAAGATAACTGCGCTTGGCGGGAAATAATTCAATTTTGGTTGAGGATTCAACAATTTCATCAAAAATTCGTCTTTCTTTAGATAAATTCAACTGTTTTCTAATTTAAACCTAAAACCTTTTTTTGGTTGAATTGAATGCAAGTAAAATATATTTTTGTTAGTTGAAGATTCTGATTAAAATCAAATTTTGTGTTGAAAATACAATTAATTGGCTCGAAGTTGTACTACTTTGTTAAAAATATATTTTGCTTGGTTAAGATTCTAGTTCGAAAATAACTTTTTTGTTGAAAATTCAACTCTTTGGTTGATTTTCTTTCTTGATTGATTGAAATATCTTTTTTGGTTGAACATTCGTCTTCTTGGTTTGAAAATTCATATATTTTGGTAGAAGCTCAATCTTTTTTGAGTAAAAATGCAACTTTCGGGTTAAAAATTCAGATTTTTTTGTAGAAAGTTCGACTGTTTAGTTAGAAAAATTCCTTTTTTAAATGAACTCTACTACTTATAAATAATTTTCATTAAGGCCTATTCCGCTTTTTTGGTGTTAAAAAATTTTTTTATTACAACAACATTTTTTTGCCGACATGTTTCAACCTGAATTCAAGTCCTTTTCAAGGCATAGTCTAATTAGAGTAAGAAAAGAAAAACCGCTGAAGATTATGTTGAGTATTTCAGTATCCTTAACATTTTTTAAAAAATAATTTAGCTCTCTTGTAAAATTGTTAAAATTGTTTAAAAATGTGAAAATTTTAAAAACGTATCATTTACGGTATAACCTTAAAAATCCCATAGGAAAAGTTCCTTGAGACTATATAATTAATAAACTACATTTTGCAAAAAATTGCGGTTGACGCGCTTCAGTCCATTTAAAAAGTCATGACAGTTATAACGATACTCAACCGCAATTTTTTGCAAAATGTAGTTTATTAATTATATAGTCTCAAGGAACTTTTCCTATGGGATTTTTAAGGTTATACCGTAAATGATTCGTTTTTGAAATTTTCACATTTTTAAACAATTTTACAAGAGAGCTAAATTATTTTTTAAAAAATGTTAAGGATACTGAAATATTCAACATAATCTTCAGCGGTTTTTCTTTTCTTACTCTAATTAGACTATGCCTTGAAAAGGACCTGAATTCAGGTTGAAACATGTCGGCAAAAAAATTTTTTTGTAATAAAGAAATTTTTTAACACCAAAAAAGCGGAATAGGCCTTAATGAAAATTATTTATCATATACCGCTACAAGGATACATTCATCTACTACTTATAATTTGATATCTTTTTTGGTTTAAGTATCATATGTTTGGGTAGAATTGAACTTTTAACGAATTGGTAGAAAAATGGTCTTTTAAAATTAAAATCGTTTTCTGTTGAAATATCATCTATTATATTTTTTGTTTGGTTATAAATAAATTCGTCCTTTTGGGTTGAAAATTTAACTTTTCTGTAGAATACTGGTGTTTTTTGCTAGAAAATTCCACAATATAATTGGAAAATCTATTATTCTGTTAAAAAACCGTTAAACAGCCTTGTTAATTGGTTAAAACTTAAATTATTTCCTTAAAAAGACATCTTGATCAGTCGTCTTTTTGGATGGAAAGTTCGACCTTTTTGGATTTAAAATTCAACTATTTTCTTAAAAATTAAGGTTTATTGATAAAAATTCGTCTTTTTGGTTTACAAATTCAACTTTTTTTGTGGAAAATTTGTATTTCTTCAAGCAAATTTAACAATTTGTTCAAAAATTGATTTTTGTTGTCGAAGAGTCAATATTTTTACTTAAAATATTAGAAATTTGAAGCATTTGAATTTAATATTAGCACCTTAATTTGTTTTACTTGAAAGAATGAATTTTAATAATTACAATGTTATAAACGATCTTAAGCCTGAGAGAAAAATGAGCATCCTCATTTTTTTTAAGTGACTTATTTTCAATATCTTGAATTTCTGTTCATGATTTTTTTTAATGGATCCAAAACCTTCACAAAATCATAGAAATTGGGAAGAATCAGTCGAAATTTTCGATTTTAGGTGTTTTGGAGGATTTTTTAAATTTTAGAGAGAAAAAAGAGGATCACGTAAAAAAGGAGACGGACTCTGATCCCTGGTAGCTACTCCGTCATAAAACTCTGCATTATCATCTGCGTGCTTGGCTTTCGTATAGGGTCGAAGTCAAAGCACATTTCAAAGGGCGCATTTCACACGTGTCAATCGGTTCAAGATTTACGTACGTACCTTGCTTCGCTCGTCTTTCCCATTCTCCTCCGTAAATCATTCCAACGTCTCAAATACACGTACAACGAAACGACGTAAACCTTTGCTTATTATTGGATCACTTCTTTATAAAAAAATAAATAATTCTGATGATTTACCATTTACCACTTTTTGAGTAACATATATCGATGTTGAAACGATTACTTCGAACAAATGACTTTTCAAAATCGAGAAAAAATCCGCCTCAGTCCGGATTTGAACTGAAAGCACCACTATACATGAGTGAAGCGTTAACTAATTATACCACCGAAGCCTCAGCAGATCCATCCAAGACCATTTTTGATCAACGTGGGTTTAATCTAATTTAAAAAAAATTATTATCATACCATCAAGAGGATGCTATTACCATTTAAAGATGTTAACGATCGAGTTTCGAAATTTTTAATTAGCAGATCTCAATTTTAATCAATTGCTTCGGAAAAATAATTTTTGAAGAACAAGAGAAAATCTGCCTCGGCTCGGATTTGAACCCAGAATATCACTATCCATAATTGGAGCATTAACCGAAATTACGCCACCGGGGGTACTATTGACTTGTTTTATTATACATTTATAATATTTTTATCATCAGTTCGAAGCCAATCTTTAACACTATTTTGCCATTTAAACACTTTATAATTTATGTAACATCCACTTATGACCTTAGCTAGCAACTAAATATGAAATATAGGTACTTATCCAATAAAATATGAATACTTAGATATGGATAGTTAGGTATTAACTGTTTGCATAAGATATCATTACATAAACGGATAGAGTTTTTATGTCTGGTGATGAATCTATGATACAAGTTTTACATTACGTTATGCAGCGCAATTTTAGGTGAAAAAGGGGAGAGAAAAATGGGATTTGATTTATTAATACAAACTTTTTGTATCAGATGGGTACCAAGTAAATATGAGAAAAAATTGTAAAGCTAGCATTAAAAAATCTGTTGAACACTTCAGAACTTTCTGCTGATCAAATACATAGGCAAAAATTCAAGAAGATCGAATATTTTTCAGAAAACTAATTTTTTTGAAAATTCAACAATTTACTTGAAATTATGTTTCTTTCTGGACTGTAAAATCTTCTCTTTTTTTGAAAATTCAACTCTCTTGCTGACAATTTGTCTTCTTGTACATAATTTGATGTCAATTAGTTTTTATCTACTTTTCTTATATCAATATTAAAAAAAAAGACTTAATGTGAAATTATTTACTTATAAATATCTGGTCAGTACCGTGAAGCCAAAAAATATGATTAATCTTTTTGGCTTGAAAATTCATCTCTTTGGGTAGAAATGTCGTCTTTTCCAGTTAAATACGCAAACTAAACAATTTGATTGGAAATTTTTTTTTCACGACTGAAAAATTTTCTTTTGTTTATAAATCAACTCTATTATGTTAAAGATGAAATATTTTTACTTGAAATATCAGGTTATTCTTGATTGAATCGTTAGCGATTTATTCGATATGAACCATTCCCTCAAAATCTACAAAATTAGAAAATAAATAGTTTATGGAATATTTGAAATTGGTATGATCAAAACGTCTAAGAAAGGGGGAAAAGGAGAAAATTGGGTGAAAATTCTCGGTTTTACAATTAGGTATTTACGGCAGCTTTTCTAAAACTTTTTTATGAAGGCGGCTTGCTTCGCGCGACCTACTCGTTGTTAGAAGATTACAGACGGTCGAAAAAATTAAAATTTTGAAAATATTATTAAACTGTATTTTAATAGACTGCATCAGCTTATTTAGATTATAACGAGAAAAATGTAAATAAATTCTGTAAGAAATCGATTAATATCTGCCACTTCAGTTTAAATGTACTGTAATTTGTATGCACGTAATGATTTTCTTTATTACTGAAAGATAAACGGAGTTTCATCAACCTTTTTTTGCTTTTCTCCAATTATATAAGGAAATTGGTTCAGCTAATCAAAATTCATTTGAGACATATTTTCATAATTTCAGTTTTTTCAACAGGCCTTAATCTCATAACAAGGAAAAGGTCATCCATGTCAGGTAAAGGAAAGTAGCCTTCTACTCGCATCAAAGTGTCTGTCTCGGCTGCCGCAGCTAGGCTGCTAGGGTGATATCCCCCTGCAGCGGCAGGCGACCCTGCCGTCCTCAATAGTTTGGAAATCGCTGTTTCAGGGGATTGTTTCAATTTAATAGAGAAAAAAGGATATAAGGTAAACCAGGAGATAGACTGGGATCCGTGATACAATGGACTTCTCAAGTCAAAGATATCTCAGAGGTCAATTCCCTGGATCCTTTTGCCAAAAAAATGTATACAATTTTAGAAAGAGAGGTAAGATGTTTACGACGTCAAAGACTTTGTTCTGCTTCTGAGTGAAGAATATTTGTGACCAAAAAGGAGAGTCAACTGGAAACCGGAAGAGTGGTCTCACCATCGTTATTGTACATACATGTTTAAACCGACCGATTCGCTCACCCGGAACCTCCGTTTGTCCAGAGAGAATTCGATCTCCAACGTAGAGCTCTCGAGAATGCTTGCATTATTCATAACCAATTCCCGAATCCCGAAGTCGAAACGAGCCTTCCGTGTCGGGGATACCTTCCTTCTCATTCTTTGCCCCCCCCCCC